>CAXKVY010012941.1:0-21688 GCA_964058915.1 Tetropium fuscum
ACGACTATTCAACGAGCAATTAATTACAGCCATTATTGACATAGAGTGAGGTTTACCTCGCGAGCCAAAGACGAGAGACGTAAATCGCCCCAGTCAATAACAGAAAGTTAATTGTGTGTTGGCTACTACAATTTGTCCACAACCATTGTACATTTTTGGTCTTGAAGGAGTTGTTTTACAGTTCTTAGCATAATTTTGTGTAAACCCTATTACGTCAATGCAAATGATAGGTCAATGCAAATGATTGGAACATTGTTCCAATATAAATTTCACCTTTATTGTAAATGAATAGGTAATATTCTTATAAATTCTTATATACTGTAATTGTATGTTGTTTGTTTAGAGCTAACATTAAATTCTATTTCATTTACGTTATATACATTTAGATTATTTACGTCACATCACTGACAAACCACCCGTCACCTGGCTAATATTATTTTCCTAAAAAAAATAGCAATAGCCACTCTAATGTCAATTTAATTACTAAGCTTTTAAACATAATATGTCATACTTATTGTTAATGTAGACACTTTTTGCATTAAATAAGAAGAAAAGTAAAGTTTAATCCATAAGAAATACAGTCCACTCATTCCCTAACAGTATTGACTGTTTAAGGTTCTAGATTAATTGCATTCCAAAAACCGGAAGCAAACATTGATGATGATGACATTAGAGTTACGTCCATTTAATAAAATCTGAAAATATTTCTTTTTATTATTGTTAGTTATATTATTTGGTAGTCGCGGATAAAATATAATATTCTACTCACATATAACATGCTACTATATACTTGGGCTATTATTTACCCCGTGCCACGGCAACCTACGCCACGGTAACGTACGTTCACAATATCCGAATATTTATATTGAAAACAAGAAACAAGGTGGCTCTATGACCGCCTACTCGTGCCAACTGATAACATTGACATTTTAAAATTAAAATTATTTTTTGAGGCATTTTCCCAAAAACGCATTAAGATCTGAGGAACAACTCGCTAAGGGCAAAAAGAAACGTATAATGGTATTAACCAAATTATAGTATTCAACTTGCAAATAGTGGCCATTATTGACTTGAGTGATTGCGCCAGTGAACGCGAGTAAACGCCACCCTGAGTGACTAACATTAATTGCTCGTTGAATAATATACTGTTATCTTGTCTTAATTTTTCCAGTTTATAGTTAAACACCACTTCGGTAACATATCGTTACTTTCCTATATGGTCATATTGGCAGCCAGAATCGCTAATCAAGCTGTAGGCAACTTGTCAGAAACATATTGTCATCATATTTCAGAAAGGTTTCCAAACAAGTTCTTTCACTTACCACAATCTGTAGCAATCGGAATTTCCCACCCAACTTTAATAGAAACAAGTTTCTTTTCCTCAACTACGAGCTGAAACTTCGAAACCTAAGGCGATTGTTATAGGCCTCCGTTAGTGGCGTGAAATTCGCCACTGGAAAAGTGCGGCCACTACGATTCTCATAAATTTCTAATTGATTATAAGCCTGTAGTTTACAAAATACGAATCGCTCATATATTTCAACACAGACATCAGAGCACGTGCACGTTCTTTGATTTTAAATTACGTATATTGCTTTGGCATCAATCAAGACAATGTAGGTATGTTGTATACGAAATTGTTTTCTACTTTATAGGAAAATAACAGAAACATTTTAGGAACTTATTCGAAATAAAATATTATATTTCTTTTCATTGTCGATACGAAACAAAGTTTGTTAAATTTGAAAAATGTCTCATTGAACATACATAGACAATTTAACTGATTTTTTTTTTATTAATTCGTCGGTCATAGTGTATTTTTACGGGAGCGTCAGTAGCCATTGTGAATGATTTTCTGAAAATTCCCTATATTTAGCGAACATCTGCACATATGGCAACGCCGCACCCAACGATGTGGCAATATCGCATCTGTGGATGACAAAGATAACCCCCCAGGAGTGGAGTCTTCTCAACCCTCTAGGACTTCAAATAACTGAGATACGCCCCTTTGCCCTATTTAGAATTAATGGGGAATATATTTTTTTTTTTCCAATTTTGACATGTAAAATGATACTTTTCAAAACCCTTTGACGTTAGGAAACGTCTTACTTTTCACAACCAGTTACGAAAAGTAAAATATTACGCAACTGCTTTTGTAAAATTCATTTCATAGTAGGTTATTTAGATCTGACAAGCTATGAAAGTGACAAGCTGTCACGCCGTTACCACCTACTGTATTGTTTTTAAACGTATAAAATTCCGAGTTTTCTTCTCATAAAATATAAAATTGCTGAAAATTAGAAAAATCTTGTATGGAACACGTCGGGAAATATCATTTTGTGTAACTCGCATCCCTTTGCGGAACTCGCTAGCGCTCGTTCCGCAGAAATCTGCTCGTTACACAAAATAGTATTTTTCACAACTGGTTACATAAATAGCTATTTCTAACCTGAACAAGAAAACCGCTAAATGGAATATTTGGGATAATCCATTGAAATGTCCAGACAAGATAACATCTCAGTCGTTCAAAAGTGTCTGGAAAATCATTGTAATATCCCTGAGAGAAGCCCATTAAAAAAAATTACTCAATTAACCCAACTCTACCAGGCCACCTCCTTATATGTAGATACTGGCGCCTTAGTCGATTTAGAAAATTATCAAAATAATGCGCTTGATGTTTTTTTCAGGCATCTGATATACGTAAATCCGGCGTGCAACTTTTTGATTATATTTTTTATTATAAGTATATTATATTTATTATATCATAAGTATATTTTCCTCAATATCGTAATATTTTCTTTTGGTATCAATAATTAACGCTTAGTATACAGAATCTTTGTCTTGTATTCTCGGTTTAAGGATATGGGATAATTATTAAGAAATACGTAACAACTGTCATTTATCAGCAAGTAAATCAGCATCAATTAGTTGGGGATCAATGAGAGGCAGTTGATGGCATTAAATAAACAACATTTATTATCTACACAAACTGTATATTTTCTCCACTATGGAAGAATTTAGAAGAATGAAATGCGTCGGACAACTTGCACTAATAAAATGACAGTTTGTGACAATTTTTGTATTCCTGAGATATTGTTACAAGAGGGTAAAAAAAACATTCCCCTATAATATTTTTCTACACAACTTATAAACGGGTCGACATTTCTTTAATAACTTGATATGCAAAGATGGCTTCAATCTGCAACTTCTTTGTGTCTTGAGTTTTCTTCGAGAAATTCATTGCTTGCTCACAAAAAAATAAAATTATACTTTGCCTTTTAAATAAATTCACAGAGGGCTGAATTTATATATTATTCGCTGAAATAGTCAAGTAAGCTGTTGTCAAAGAAAGTCATTATGACAAGTCATTGTCACATTTAAGTATAATTTTGTTAATTTATCGCCATTTTACAGTTAAAATAATATACCTACAGAAATATCGACGCGTTAAAAAGTTCTGAAAAAAAATATTATTGGGGCTGGTTTTTTCTCCCGTGTAACAATATCTCAGGATTAAAAAAATTGTCACAAACTGCCATTTTATTAGTGCAAGTTAACGCCAAATTTCATTAAATAAAAATAAATAAAAACAATTTTTCTCCAATTTTAGAGGGCTTTAACTTGGGGGGAAGAGGTTTTGGAAAACAATTTATGTGAAAGACCAACCTTGATTTTTGCTGAAAAATCACAAGAGTCTGTAATATCAGACGGATTGCTTGTTTCTGGTATGGGATAAACTTTAGCAAGTTTTCACTTATCAGGAAATGTATTTATCTTAAGTGACAAATTAATAAATAAATTTATCTAATAAATATGTATAATAAAAAAATTTAAAAAATTGTTCAGTAGAATTTGCAGTATTTTGAGAATATGTTTCTTGTATTAATTTTACTGTGGTTTTATATGATTTTATGAACTATTTATATAAACCAATTTTTAAAATAATTATAGCTATAATGAAACTAAAATTGTCTGATGTTTGTAAAGACAAATATGCCTATTCTAGACAAAAACAACTCAAAACAAACCACGAAATGACTGAAAATCAATACAGAAGTTCCTCAAGTGAAACGTATATCTAGATTTCTTCCTAAAGAGAATAGGAAAGTCCTCAGTAAGTGTTTTACTCAAAGAAATCTGAAATCTTAAAAAGATTGAACACGACTTTTACATTTGTGTTCCCCCCTGCAGGTTGATTGGTTCCCGCGTTTGCAGAGAAAGAGAGATATATAAAGCCAAGGGGTGCATTGCGACACTACGGCTTCCAAATAATAAATTATACTGCAATTGTATTCATTAACTCAATGGTCCTCGGCACTGCCTGCACGCTTGATTTACGCAAGTTGAGAAAATAAGAAATCCATAGGGCTAATGTAATTATTATATGTACGAAAACAGCGCTGCCTCCGCAATATAATATTTAACCCCATACACTGTGGAAGCTACTAATATTTTTCGTGTATATTTACAGATATAGATATCATAAAATTGGATCTTTAAATTAGTACGCATGAAGAAATATAAAATTTGATAATACACTCAAACACAGTTCCAAAAAGTGGCGCAAAAATGAACATGAATTCTAATTTCTTATTGTACAGCTACTTCATATGTAATCGTTTGTTATCGAAATTATAAAAGTTACCTTAAATTGGAAGTTCTGATTAATTAAATGTCTTACGAAAAAGATTATCAGTGCTATAATAATCTACGTATTAATAGTTTATCTTGTACATGCAAAAGTTTCAATATATTCTACAAACAATATCTATTTCAAATTGAGTGACCCTTTCTGTATTTTTTCAAAGATCTTTATCTCGTTTTATTTTTTTTCTCATTTCTTTAATATTAGTAGCGCCTGCTACTCTTATTTCTTCCTTTGAATAGAGCGATATTTTCCGTACGAGGCGTCGTTTGCAACATATAAGCGGAAAACCTGAAAAGCTCCGAAAATTTCGCCAAATTTTGCCAAAAAACATATAATTCCGTTGAGAAATCTTCTACCGGACTCATGTTACGAAACAGGCAGTTTTAAACACCATTTCATCAGGCTATAAGTACCATTTACATGATTGTAACGTAAAAATTGGCAATTAATAAATAAATTATTATTATTGTTATTATTATTATGTCGCCCTACCCGTCCGTACATGAATGTTATTACTAGCCTAGAATATTCGCAAAGTAAAACTAGCCTAATAAACTCAAATACGTTACTCCTTTAAACTGTATGGGTATACAGTTTCCATACAGTATGGATCCGTGTATACGTATCCATGCAAAAGTAAAGAAAGAGGATACTAGGAATTAATTTAATAGGGACGAACTGTGCTGGACATTGTGGACCGTCGCAATTTAATTAACTAACATGTAGATCTCGAATATTCGAAATTGGCCAGTAAAAATGTTTAATAGAAAAATCCGGAACTATCTGAATCAATTTTAACCAAATGAATGCTGGAAACGACAGTACAAACGAACGTGTATGCCTTCAATTAGCAATGGGATTTGATATGTCGATACGACTCGCAACAAACTGAAATATTTAATTTTGCTGCTTAGGGGAATTGCCATTAAAACCTGGATTTTTGAATTATCACAACAAAATTTCAAACACGTATATAACAGCTACAGGAAGCGTTACATTCCTTTGTGTTTCACATTTTATAATCTGGTAATGTAAACTCATATAAACATTTATATAAAAACGGTGTATGGATTTTGTACCCGACAAGGGTAAATTAGCACTTCGTCCCGCGCGAAATTAACACGCGTTCGTAGCCCGCCCGACAGGCAGCCTTTGTGATATTAAGTCGTGGGAGAGGGGAGCGGTGGGAGGCGCCTTATGGTGCGGCGGCGGTGTGCACGTGGGTCCCGCGCGACCCTGTGATACCCTGGATACTGGGCACTGCTACTTTAGTTTATTTTATTATTACTTGAAGATTATCTACTACTCGAAACAAGTAGGAATACTTGAGCGAATTACGGTAATAATTAATTATTTATTATTGTTTGTATTTGATTATATTGGATGAATACGTCCCTATTTGAATCAGATTTTGTTCACAATTTCATGGATTTGAATTTTTTCCGTGGGACGCTAAATCTTTTTCCCAAGTAAAAGTAGCCTAAGTTACTCCCTATAACATGAGCTATCGGCCACTGAAAGTCTCGTCAAAATCGGTCCAGCGGTTTCGGAGATTTTTTATAACTGCCGTATATACTTTTGTTATTTTGACATTACAAACAGACACTTCAATTTTATTATTTGTATAGATTTTGTTCACAATTTCATTAATTTTAATTTTTTTCGCGGAACCCTAATTCTTTTTCTAAAATAAAAGGAGCCTTAGCCAGTCTAAGGAGTTACTTATCCTTAGACCATTAGCTATCTGCAAGTCTCGTCAAAATCGGTCTAGCCGTTTCGGAGATTAGCCGGAACAAACCGACAGACAGACTGACATGCAAAAATTTTAAAATGGAAGTAGCTTAAGTTACTCCTTACAATGTCAGCTACCTGCCAGTGAAAGTCCCGTCAAAATCGGTCCAGCCGTTTCGTGGGTCGGATTTTGTTCACAATAATTTATTTTTTTTGTGCGGAACCCTAATTCTTTTTCTGAAATAAAAGTAGCCTAAATTATTCCTTATAACATCAACTATATGCCAGTGAAAGTGCCGTCAAAATCGGTGCCGCCGTTTCGGACAAACAGATAGACAGAGTGACAGCCAAAAATTTTAAAATAAAAGTAGCCTACGTTACTCCTTATAACATCAGCTATCTGCCAGTGAAAGGCCCATTAGAATCGGTTCAGTCGTTTCGGAGCTGAAACAAACAGACAGAGAAAAAATTTTAAAAAATCGTTTTTTGTTATAAGTACTTACCGTATACTATCATTTGGATTTAGTAAAAAGCCGTTATTTTGACATTACAGTCACTTCAATTTTATTTATATGTATTGATTGACTATTCAGTATTCTGAAGCAAACTTAATGGATTTCCGCAGTGTTTAAACTTGATGCAACAAATCTGACCCACTCAAATCAACCTGTGCATTTGAAATATGGGCTCTGCGAGGCTAGTGTTATTACGTTTTGAATATTTCATATATTCAAGATTAGACTATTTTACCCTAGCGAATGTAATCTTAAAGCTACAGTATCTCGACGTTTGATGCTAATACATGCTGAGATGAGCTCTCCCAAGTTAAATTAGAAATATTATGGCAGGAACGTGATTTCTGATTAATGTGTTCTGATTTCAGACGGAGGTGTGTTCGAGTGCCCTCACGGACGTCATCCATGCCGTTATCAACGGCACAGATGGTTGCCTATTTTGCTTCGGACATGCGGGGCTTGGTAAGTGCATTTTCATTTTTGTTATACCTACTAGAAACTGCACAGAGTGGCCCAATTCCAGTGTAAACTAATAATTATAGTACCATTTTTAAATCGGAAACAATGTAAATATGTGTGGACCTACAAACTCCATTAATTTGTCAGTAATAGATGCTGGATGACAGCATGATGAGGAATTATGTATCTATCCATATATCTATCTATTTGCTTGTTTATTTATTTATTTATTTATTTATTTATCTATATATTTAATTAACAGAAAATAGGGTCATTATCAAGAAATTAACTGAACATTTCTCGCTGATAGTAGGGATACCTAAATACCTAACTATATCAATTAAATTGCATTGCATAATTGGAGACTTTAATATTTAATTTATTCTAAACGTGATCGTTTAGCATTTTTTGCATTGAATACAAGTTTGTTGATAATGCACCATTCGATCAATAAATAAGTGAGGTTAATAATTAATGATCGGAAATGTATGTAAATTACGTTTAGATAAAGTACGTAGTAAATAATATTAGTGACATATCTGCAAATATTTGAAAATTTCAAACTTAGTTAATTTACTGAATGTTTGTTTCTATTAAAACTTTAATAGAAAGACCTTCATCATATTATATGAGGTGCTTTTGCGTCGCCTGGTAGAAGTCATCACATTTATGAGGACTTATTTCATAAATAGTACTGAATGTGACGCTACACTTCTGTTCAGATTTCTGTCGCGGCTTCTTGTGCATTTTCAAGAGACGCGTTTGCATGGAAATGGGTTATTATATGGGGTGTTATCCTGGAAGAGAAACATGTTTCCACGTTCATTTAAATCTGGTTAGTGTCTGTAAGCTGAGTACCAGAGCGAAATTTATCTTAATATCACCACGCATATCCATTAAAGTTAACTGTTCATGACACAATCCATTTCAATTTGGTGTCATCTACCTGTGTTTATGTTGTTCTAAGTTGTTAAAATTCTTTGTGTTCCCCATGTGTGCTCATAAAGAGTTTGAATTTAGTTACACAAACTGCCAAAGCACTAAATTATTATATAACAAGAAACAATTACATAAGAAAAATATTTAACAGGCAAAAATAAATTAGTATCAACAAAACGCGGAAAATAATAAACTGCAAGCACAGTTTATATACACAAAACTGTGCTGCAAGCTAGATACTGAATGGATTTACAAGTAACAACTACTCAGAGAGCTAATTCCTGCATTGAATTACACCTGCAACTCCAATATGATAGCTATGGTCATGATACAAGTATCATGGCTATGGTCATTCATCAATACCTCCAGCAGGTGCAGACTAGTTTCGATCTATTGGCTCTCATCAGTACATCGTAGGTAGAGGAATTAATTAATGACCAAAACCATCCAAACAGTCAAGCAGACCAAGCAGTTGAGTGTAGGCGAGGGATACCAGATTAACCAGATCCCTCTAGCGGCCAGTTGTAACTACCCATCAGACATTACATGTCTTGTGATAAGCAGCGTCCTACAATAATCTATCAATAAACGGGCTAGATAGAAATAAAACACGTAGTAAAACAAGATATTCAACTAATTTACGATAAAGTAAATCGGTAGAACACTGCCAGTGTTAACTTGTTAGACACACTACTGTAATATTGCTACTTTAATATTCTACTACTTTAATATTGCTACTTTAATAATAGTAATTTAGTATTATTTTGATGGGTTTTATGTTAAAATTGATTAGTTATTAGTATTCTATCAAAACATAACAAATTGTTGAATTAAAGCGCTTTTATAGTGACGATTTTAGTAAGGAAAGTTATACTGCCCCGATCTCCCATTGCGGCAATTGTGGGTATCCTTTGAAATTTTTTTATGTCACATATTTCGATGTTACAAACAGTAATTTCTAGGTATAGTGTCAACGCGTTTGTAAATATGTAGATATGTGTTTCTTATTTGCATGTCGCTTTTGTGCTTTGAACTAGTTTTTTTGTTATTTAGTCCTAAATTGTTCGTTATTCATTTATTACTGTAACTTATCCTATATCATGTTTGTGTTCCAAAGGGCTAATAAAGTATTATTATTATTGTATTATTATTATTATTATATATTTCTCATAATAACACAAAATACGAAACGAGGTTTTTAATATGAAAGTTAATAAGAGTATTTGCTAAACGTACTCTAAGACATATAAAGTTACATTTCAGGTAAAATAGTCACATTCTAGGAATCGATTACGTTTAAATGTTGTAATGTAACAATGTGGGGATGATCTCATCTGAGTTCGCCCTCGGAATAATGAGCCATTTTTATAAGGCCCATAAATCCCTTTATAGCAAACGGCATTAAGCAGTTTTGCCGAATTCCTCCTTAATTTTGTGATAACATTTAACAGATGAACGAAATTGTCTTCCCTATAATCTAAATTTAACGACATCAGCAGAAAGTCTGCAAAGTTTAAGGACGATTTGGAAATATCCGTAATCCTCTGAAGGAGATATCTTTCTTTATAGGCACAGTATTTATTCAGAGGAGGGATTAGGTGGCTTATCGGCCCTGAAAAATGGCTGAATCCAATACAGTGTTTTGTATGCATACGTTGCCGTTCCGTAGAAAAAAACTTTCATCAAATTGCAAATTTTCCACGTGCCGCAGACTATGGCTATTGTTACGTTGTATATGCATAGATTCTTTCAATACATCAATCTCACAGGGGCAGAGAAAATAAATTAATCGGCCTTTTTGTGATAAAATATCAACAAAATAAAAATACGAAAATACGTTCAACAGCCGCCTTTTTGTTACACATCCAATACAGGTTACGAAAGACAGCAGATAAATTATGGTGAAAACTCATTTCAGCAAATAATTTATAATATAAAATGCAATATATTATGATATTATGATCAAGTATGTATTTTTATGCGTAAGACATTTCATATATTTGGATATGTTCATAGTGAGACGAAAATAGTATTGCACGTTGAGATAAACGAGAATATAGAACCTAAATCGGCAATCAAATAAAAAAATACAACAGATTAAATTAAATTCAGAAGACTTATACAAATGAACAGAGTATAGCATAAACCCAAACAAACACTTGTCTAAAACCAACGAATAGGCTACAGATAAACGTCAAAGCTACGCGCATGATTGGTCCAAACATATTATCGTTAGAGCTAAATATGCAATAGTTTCAAGTGTAATTATAGAAATCAAATATTATGAATTAATCTGATTGGTCAGATTAAAATAACAGAACAAGAAAGAAGTAGGTTAACCATGAAGTTGCATCTGTTTTTAAAAACGGGACATCCATAGGAACCACCAACAATTCTTGGGAGTTCAGTTACGGTTCAGTCACAGCCACGCTATTCTATTTTGTAAAAGTTAATAAGTTAGTAAAAAATAATTATAATTTTATATAATCAGTGTTAATTTGTGTTAAGTAAGCAGTAATACTAGTACATATGGTCTTGAAACAGTAGAACTGCATATATAAGTATGTTTCGTCGATTTAACGAATATAAAAAGGAGAAGCTTGCTAGCATTCCAGCCTAGTGGAGGAAAATTGCAGTTAATATACCAACAAGAACAGGAAACAAACTTCCACAGTGATTATCAGGTGATAGCAGATTGAAAACTACAGCCCATCAGCAAGTAAGAAAAATTTGAGGGTAGATAAATCCCAAGGCGCAGAAGATATACCAGCGAAAGCAGTCAGCATTCCAGAGGCAGTGCAGCGATATCCCGCTAGATGACACCACCAGAGCCCAGTAGCAGTTCACTAGTTCGCGTATAAGTATAATCGAAAGTGACAAGTTTTGTTGAAGTACATAAAACAAGGATTTACAACACGGTAATAAAAAATCTAAATTTGTTAATTTTAAGGAATATTGTTTCAGATGACTTGGTCCCATGTAATTAGAATTAAGTTAAGTACGCAGGATAGTAATAGGTTTTAAAATTTCGTTTCACATTAACAACATCCTATAATAAACATAATCACATGCAATCACAGCTTCTTCTTTATTTTGCAATTTCAGGGATATAAATTTAAAACACGTAAACAATATAAGTAATACAACTTTGAGCTTCACAAAAATTTAACATATTAAAAAAAATGCATACACTTTAAATTCAATGATGATGAGACGTTAACTTTCATTATCAACAGTAATTGGACCCCTCTAAGACGAGAGAGTGCTCATGACTCTAAAGTGATCCTTCAATTAAATTAAGAAATTTATGTTCATAGAACTGGCGTCCATATAAAAAAAATAAATAAAAAAATGATAGGATGGATTCAACAGGTAAGTAGTAAGAGTATGTATCCAATAAGTAAATTAAATATTTTTCTATCATGCTATTTCAATATATTATCTCTATTTAAAAACATTAAAATATGTAAATCCATTTTTCACAATTTAGCTCACCAATGTAAGAGCCTATATAATCAATTATCACTATGATTTTATTTTAATACATTTGACAGTCAAAAGTTTGAGACATTTTTTAGACGTTTGTCAGTCTAATAGAAGGAAGAAAGAACAAATTAATCAATATTGAAATTTTTGACAATTGGCCCATCATTAACATGTTCTAAATTTTTACCATAATATGCAAATAATAAGACAATGTTTTTGTTCCAAAGTGATTAACCTGGTTTTTAAAATATGGGGGGTGCTTTTAAAACTCAATGTTGTTTCCCACCTCGAAGTCTAACAAAATATATCATTTTGCTGTACCCTCGCAGCAGTATAATTAAAATCACTTCAGTTTAATGCGATGGCAGGGGGTAATAATTAATAACAACATTAAATCGCTCTTTTCAATTAGTTGATTAAAATTATGACGGAAATATCAATCTTATTTGAAAGTGGTTACACAGTGAATTAGGTAGGTATTCATTTATTGAACTACCGAACTTCGAACACTTTTAAAGGCTTTATCTTATTTCTTAGATTATTTCTAAATGTATTGGGAGTATCTATAAACATAATGTAATAATGAAACTTCAAATTAACCGATATTGAAATGGTAACTCTTATCTCATGAAATATAGACATGGTTATAATTATAATTCAAAAAAGTTTTTAAATGGCTATTGTCATTATCATTAGGTGCTCACAAGTTATAATAGATCTTGATACATATATTTGCTCTTTGTTAATAGGGGTGGATTCAGCTTTAGCCGCGTCGCCGCGTTAATAATTCAAGTATTTTAATTCTGATTAACTGTTCGATGGCTACAGTGTTCCGTTGTTGATGGCAGCGTTTTACTTCATAATTGCCCTCCAGACGGCTACTATCTGACCAATGGGGTTATAATATTTGTTTAACTCTATGGCAAATATCAACCCTTTCATTATATCGTTTATCCACAATATAATAGTATAAATATTCTATACCAACCTTCACCAATCAATCAGTTTTTTTGTTCATACAGGTTTTATTACAATAATTATTATAATAAATAATTATTATATTATTTTTATAATTAAAATTTTTATTTTTCGTGTTTTTTCTTTGCGTTTGTATTTAGTGCAATAAAAATACACCTAAAAGGAAACGAAAAAATTATTACAAGCAAAGAAATTGAATTGAATTGAAGATGTTGCCGTTGTCATTTTACTGAATATGTTAAACGTTCGCTAAAATCGAGGCTTTGCGACGCCCACCATATTTAAAAATTGCGGCTGATTTTCAAATTTTTATATATCCTTTATAAGTCCTTTACCGCTGCAGATAGGAAAAAAGTTTGCAGATAGGAAAAAAAGCAGATAAGAAAAAATTAAAAAATATATTTCCTATTGTCATGTATGGGTTCCTATTGTCATGTGGCTTTTCCTTTACCTATGGCATACTGGTGAGAGCTAATAAGCTCGAAACTAGTATATGTCTGGTATAGATATTCACAAATGACAGTGGCTGCCAAATTGGATTAACAGGTATTACTATACAGGCAAGTGTATTTGCCCTCTTAGTAGTTGTTTCCTGTAAATTCAGCGTATTCAGAATATGGATTTGCTAATTGCTCTAAATCGCTACATACAGTTCAATCAAATCAAAAATCATTCTGTCATATAGATACATGTGATGTAATGAAAAATGATCATAATTGATCATTTTGATGTTAATAATATATGTACTGATATTTTCTTTCGTACCTACCAGTTAATGTGATTTCATGACATGTTATCATCCTCAAAGTGAGAGGCTATTACAAAAGTAGAATGGAATTGGGTCTTAAAACTTAAACTCGTAGACTTAAAACATTTTTTTATTATTATATTTTTCTTTTGTAGGTAAATCGTACACAATGCTGGGCACTCCAGAAAGTGCAAACACTTTAGGATTAATTCCATCTGCTATATCCTGGTTATTCAAGGGCATTAACGAACAAAAACAAAAGACTGGCGCACGATTTTCTGTAAGGGTATCAGCAGTGGAAATTTGCGGTCCAACCAATCAGCTGAGGGATCTCCTTTCAGGTTATTCAAATGGTAAGTAGCAAGATCAATTATTCTTAATATTATTTAAAGCAGTGATTGCCCAGATAATTTTATTAAAAAAATTCCTGCAAACATAGATCAACAAACGCTTCGTTACCTATCTATAGGACGTTGAAGTTTAATTTTAAAAAAACAGTAAAAATTAGATTTCTCCAAAACAGATTGAGATATTATAATGAAATTTTAGGGGTATCAATAGCTATGGGAGACGCATACAGTGCAATACAAAAAGATTTTTCAGCCTTACCAGTGGCGAGCGTATCGGCACGTTACCAGCATTTTTTAAAGAAAAATATATGACCGCTGGTTCCTCTAAAAATAAAAATTACTTTTTAATTCCTTGTTCAACTATGGAGAAGAAAACTTTCTTTTTGAGTAAAAATATAAAAACCATGTTTAAATGCATGTCCATTTGTCATGTCATACAAATATTTTTTTTTCAAATTCAAGGGTTTGATTTAAGGGAAAAAACAAATATTTTACATTAAGTGTCACCATTTTCTTACCAAAAATTACAAAAACTGTTGAAAGTGAATCTTAGTACTGACTAAACTTAAGTACTGATTAACCACTAAAAACACAATTTATAACTTTAGTCTCTTATCGATGTTTAAAATACGCATGTTCAACATTAACTGCACTCCGCCACTGGCAACTTGCTTATATATCTGGAAACCATCGTTTCTCGATGCGTCGGCACTCTTCCACCACACCGCGATGTATCGAGAATATTTCTGTCATCCAGAAGCCACCATGTTCATTCCAAAGGCTATTGCGTAACTCGCTATAGGCGTACGTAACCCTGCCCCTCCTTAGGAGTGAGGGTCCCGGTTGGACAACTCATTCTTTCCAGCATATCATGCTAGTCTATCTAAATGGACAATCCCCATCTGTGTCCTTGGGCACGGGCGGATTCGGTACACAATATCATTAATTCAAGTGACTATGTATTCCGCTATGGATTATACAACCAAATATTAAGTCTCCCTAGATAAACCCTCTGGAATTGGCCTTAAGTTCATAACGAGTCTTTAGCCACATGCAATGACAATTTGGTCTTGAACCAACCCATGGATATTTCTTAGTAATTCGGCCAGTTGATATGCTCAAACCTCAACGACAAGTGATTCTACCTTAGGTGCCCCAAACACCAAGTCACATGGTAGTCTAATATCACGAGCTGGTGTTTGTTTCGTAGTTTAATGGATGGAAGCTCGGTATGCAATGAGGAAGAATAGTAAGTGACGATCTCAATCCCTCTGATTCTTGTGGAGAGTTTTAGGAAGGCGTTCTTTCATCATTCTATTATGACATTACCTCAGATTGAGGATGAAGCACTGTTGTCCGTGTCTTGTGTATCCCCAATAACTTGTTCATTTGCTGCAATACCCCGGATGCAAAAGTTCTTCTTTGATCTGAATTTAACTAGAGGGGTACACCAAATTGATATACCAGATTATCTACCAAAACTTGAACACTAGTGACCGCCTGCTGATTTGGAATAGCGTAGGCTTCTGGCAACTTACCAAAATAGTATATGGCATCCAAGATATATTAATTTACATCGTCTGTCTCTGGGAATGGACCAGTTATATCGATTGCGACCAAAAAGAACTCTGACGTTGTACTGTTGTATTGGACCTATACTGCTTGTTTATGGTCTTTTACTTGCCATACAAATTTCGCATTTGCGGCTTCAAGCTTCCCCATCCTGACGGTTGTTCACCCAATAAAATCGCTGCCGTATTTTTGTGTAGAAAATATATATATATTTGGACATACTGAATACTTGTACTTAATCGTAACTTTCAAAATGGCATATTGCTCACACGATATTACATGTGACATATTCTTGTAAAATATTTAATACATTGGAAAATGATCTCTAATAATTTAGCACCGTTAGCACCGTTGCAAATTATTTTTAATGCTCTAAAACTGGGAACGTTTTTTTCCTTGCTTTTTTGGATTACATAACTTGATAATTTTCATATACCCGGAAAATTTTATGGTTTCTGGGCTAAAGTAAAAATGACAATAATCAGTGGATTTATGTAAGACGTTGTTTTTATGAAACAATTTTTGATTGTTTTTCTATAACCCGGTATTGTTTTTACTTAATGAGTTAGTTGCTAGTTATTGACTAGTGTTTATGGCGTACTATAACAGCATTGACTTATTCAATTATGGCTGAAATCAAATTTGTTTATGTTGCATTAAAATCGAGCGAGCGAAGCCAACCATTGGCATCAAACGATTATTATTAATTTTACGATTCATTTGCTATGATCTCTTTGAGTTAGTCAGTCCATTAGCGATATAAAACCTGTATTAATTTTATAGGCGGTAATAAATGAATTCGAAACAAGGTAAATTTTCCCGAATAACATTTTTCGTTTCCCCAACAAACAAAGGTACACAAATTTCGAGTAAAAGTATCTTCCAAAGTGGCTGTTAAAAATATAAAGCCCGCTCTGTTGCAATTTTAAGTAGTCCTTTATTGTGAGCTCGCGGATGTATGGGAAAACAACAAAAACAAAATCCATGTATAGCGTATCCCCGTCTTCCACTATGGATTATTGTAGTACCGCTGTCGTATCCATGTCTGTTTCTTTCATGGCCATTGCGACTATGATGGATTGAACAGCGGTTCGGGCTTGATACCTCATACATCATTTTACCTTTGTTTATGTTTAATCTTTTCGCAGATACGCTTTTACAAATTTGTACCCATGTGCAAGATGACGGCCGGCATGCTCAATACGACCATTCCGGTCAGTTTTATTTGTTTACTCTTCAGGGCCTCGCTAAACAAATGAATCGAGTTTTAATAGCATACGCGATCAATGCATTCAATTAAAACCCTTCCGTGTGCTTACTCGAGTCCTTTTCACCTGACGTGAGCGAGGACATGAAATGTCTCTCAACTTTCTGTTCATGGCTATATGTAAAATCGTTTCATTTGCGATTGTGTACCTAATCAAATTACAAAATTCTGATGGGGTACTTTTGATGGTAAGATAAACAGTATATTCTTCGTGTAAATCTGCATTTCTATTTTCACTTTGTGTGTTAAGACTTGAAGGAATTCCATTATCGATGTTGTGGCTGTCGCCGGAGTATGTAGCAAATCTCTCACACCCTGTAACCATCCATCTACTGTTTTGATATGCATCAAATGTTATGTGCATTTCATGTTAACTATGTGCACTTCAGACTAACATTAATAAGAATGACGATTTTTAAAATTATAATTACTCAATCTGTGATTCTTGTGATATGCCCAATTGTACAATTGAGGGGCTGGGATAGTACAATCGTTCCCAACGTTGTTATATGGTCCAATAATATAAATAAATTACAATAAATAAAGTCTAAGGATACATAATAATACGTAAGTAGTACCTCTTACGTGCGACCTTGCACTCCGCTCTAAATTTATCGTAGAATTAAGGGCCGACGAGTTAGTTAGCCAAATAAAGAAGTCACACCTGTGGCACATTTTTTCAGCTTTAATTTTGTATGGAATAGCATTATGGCTAGGATGCATAGTTTACGAAATATAAGCAACAAATCGAAAAAAAAAATATTATACTTACACCATACTTACAAAATTATTATACTTAAACGTTTTAATCAAACGTTTGGTTGCTTTAGTTAGAACTTGTTCTGACATTGAAGTACATTATTATTCTTCGAATTTGGAGTTCTGTTCTTCTATGTTGGCATATCTTCTTTCATAAACATTATCATTTATATGACTCCAGAAGAACAGTATTTGCTTAAAAATAACACCATCACGCATAAGTACGCATAAGTAAGCATGATACGCAAGCAAACATTGATATCTAAATTTGAATCACCAAGTAATCTAGAGATTCTAGAGTGCCATAACCGAAGCCGAAGTTTATGAGTTTCGTGCCTAGCTGTGCAGCTTGAATTTATGTGAGATTAGTTTTAATTAATTTAGGTAATTATCCTAATATTATAGTCTCCTTCGTATACAGCTAACACCAGGAATGTGGGGAGAAGCACTAGAAATCTGCGCGAAATGCACTGCCAAAGAACAGGCAGTAAATATGTCTTAGCGGAAACATTTGCCATTGCCATAGCCGGCTCTAGATTCACATTGTGTATATGTTTTTTATACATATTTCCTCAGCTTCCCTCGATTAAAATGTTGCTACTTCTGTATTTATCTCTAATAGACATAAACTTTTCCACCAGTGGCGGCTCGTGCTGTAAATTTGTACGGGAATTATACTAGAAATACCATGTATTTATTAGCCTTCATGTACGTGTCTGTACTAACAATTAACGATTTGATATTATCAGAAATGCTTGTGTAGTGTATACAGCATGTTTCATGGTTACAGAAAGGTCTTAATTTAAATATATAGACATTGAATTGTTGAAATAGTCATGACTAATAAAAAAATATGTATAATGGTATTTTTAATACCTTACTGTTTAGTAATATAATTTTTGTTAATATATATATATATATATATATACATATATATATATATATATATATATATATATATATATATATATATATATATATATATATATATATATATATAAATATATATATATATATATATATATATATATATATATATATATATATATATATATATATATATATATATATATATATATATATATATATATATATATATATATATATATATATACATATATATATATATATATATATATATATATATATATATATATATATATATATATATATATATATATATATATATATATTAAGTTAAATTTTACCTTGTTCCGTTGTAAGGAAGTTGTTTTTTATTTCGTTTAAATTAATACCTGCCTTGTCCTCCTTAACTATTAATTAATATACAAGCGCGAAATCATGCACCGGCGCAAGGCGAAAAAGCAGTAAACACCTGGTTAAGCACCCTAAAGCGCGCCTTAAAGCCCGCCGAAATTCACTTGTTATATCGACAACCTTGCGAGGAGGGACAGGAGGAGGAACAATAACAATCATCATAATCAGGCAAAGCATAAGGTCATCTACCTAAACATCTGGCGTCTATACTCTATCCAACGAGAGAATGGACTTGCTTTGCGCATCGGCGACTAAAGAGGAGGGGCTCTGTAACGAGCTACGCAGGACTGTCATTCGATGAAATAAATTCGTAAGTAGGTGAAATAAATTTTATTTTGAAAACATGAAAACATTTTATTTATTTAACATAAATTTATTATAAATGTATGAGCGTTATGAAATTAAAACGACCTAAAATTAAAAACAAAAATAAATCATTGACCACTGTTACTGGTGGTGAATAGTATGCGTATTAAATAAAACATATTTATTATTATATTTCTTTACCTGGCCTCTTTTATTCTTCTTAATTGGCGATAATGGTGGATTTATCTCGTCTCTGGCTGCTGCCATTCTTTTAATAGATTTAAAACTTATTTCACAATCGTAAACAACACAACTAAAATAACCGTACTTGCGAGACTACAAATACAAACTGTGAATAGGTAGGCAGTAGTAGGTACTTTATGTAATTAGGTACCAGGTAGGTATCGGACCCAGGCGCCGGCCCTGGCTACCTGCTGAGCCAATTAAGACATTGAGGGCGTTGAACTAATGTTCTAAGGGGCGGAGATCTGGCCAAAACAGAAGAATTTTCGCTCGAGTGCAAGTCCATTCTCTCGTTGGATACAGTATACACTGGTCGTGATTCAACGACAGGTTAATGAACCTGCTACAACATCTGGCGTCGAGACTATATCCGGTCATGAGTCGTCAACAGGTCAATGAACCTGCTTCAAGGTCACCAAATTTTAAAAAAAATTTAAAAATGTCCCCCAAGAAATTACCCCCCTCACACCTACTCACCAAAAGTTCTGAACAGTGCTCCCCACGAAACCCAAAAAAAACAAAATATCGGGAAAAATTAGTAGGTGTTAAAATATTCATTTTAGGCTTAATTTTACAGTGAGGTTCAGCCTCAGTTGCATCATACGACGAGCCGCTGCGTCAAATGATTTGTAACTCTTATTTGATGCCCTAGTCTATGTCATTTGTCTATGATTAGAGGCTTGTTCTAGCCTTTACTATATATGCAATTATGCATACAATGTTGAACGTTTTTATGAATCAATACAAATACCGCGAAACATTTCTCCAGCAAATAAAAATGGAAACAGGATAAACTGTTGCGCATAGCTCGGTATCTTGCAGTTATTAAAATAAAGCTGGATATGCTGCATAGTTCTTATAACTTCATGGTTGCAGTATAACCTGCGGAAAATTATTAGCACTGTCAGCAAACGCCACGTGGGACATTTTAAATGGAACGGTACAAGGAATATGTATTAGATATGCAAATTCTACAGACGACTCTCATTAATATTTTCACCGAGATGGTAATTTATAGGGTTATGATTGAAAAATTGCACCTGTGGACTACGGAAACTTATAAATTGCTATGCCTGATAGTATTATAAGAAAATTTAATTCAATTGAATAATTCTGTATAATAGGTATAGCAGACTTTACACAGAAATCGTATACAGAATAAAATTATATGATCACTGCCTAAATAAATTCGCGGAACGCGTTTTTGAGAGATTCTCATTTCTTAGTAGGTATATGATCAATCAAAACTTTGCTTGTGATGATTTATTTAATAAACATTACTCCTTAAACAAACAAGCAAACAAAACATTTATTCTAAATACATTCGTTTCTTATATATAAAACTAAATGCATGGAATGTTACAAAATTAAAATGCAGTAAGCATTTCAAATATATATATATATATATATATATATATATATATATATATATATATATATATATATATATATATATATATATATATATATATATATATATATATATATATATTCATATATAAGTTCATGTATGATATGGATCATTTATTGGGAAAAAATGGATACATTATTTTTTAGTTATTAGGTGGCAACAATATGGTACTTTTCTATATCTGTTGCTATAGTCCAGGCGGCAAGCCGTATAATGAGGTCCAATAAGAAAATAATTCCAGAAAATCTGTAAATTGATTTATTCGCTTAATTTTTATGTCCTTATAAACCTACATAGATATGATAACATAAGTTTTCCCCATCGAGCGAGGTCGGCATTAGCCGCCACATTGGAAAAATGGCGTCTATATCCAATGGCGTAAGTTTTTTGTGAGTATTTCCTAAAATATTAACTTTTCGATGAACTATTACCACCATCTTGGATATATGATGTCATATAATAGGCCGTCTGCCACAAAATCAAGCCAAACACCCGGTAAGGCATGATTATAGGTACAGGGCATACGGATTGTAATAAAATTGGCCCCATAATTTCATCATCCAATTTCCCTCGGGATTATATGTCCCCCCGAATATATGTTGTGGATAATGAAATATATAAAACTACAGTTTTCATTTTCATTTTGAGACCGGATCCTTCGCCATTTCTGTAAATGGGTGTATCTGTATAACAATAATATTATTTTTCTTCTTTTTCTAGTTTTCTTCTAGGGGCTACTGCGATGACTATATCCGAAAAAAAAATCCTATATGTTTAAGGCGTATTTCGATAAATATTTTATATTTGCCGACAACTCTCTTGGTTGACAGAAGTTGAAATGAACAGTGAATAATGGGTCTAATTTTTTGGACACATTCCTGATAGTTTCAGGTATTGATGATTTCAGTATTCAATTCGCTTAGAATATCTACCTCCATTTTTTGTCCCATTTTTTTAATAATTATTCATTACTGACACATTATATATATGAAAAATAG
>CAXKVY010012942.1:0-24480 GCA_964058915.1 Tetropium fuscum
GAAACCAAAGGAAAACAAAGAAAATAAAATTATGTGAGCTGATCCCTAGTAGGTTGTGTTGCCCTAGCCTCGGATTACAGCCTCGGATTACAGCCTGAATCCGCCGTGGCATACTTATAATGAGGTTTTGAATGACGGGTTGAGAAATATTATCACACACATGAAGAGTAACCTGTTCCAGCTGTTCAAGGTTCGGTGGGGCTGGTAGACGTCGTCTCGCTGCTCTCTTAATGATGTCCCATAGGTGTTAGATGGGATTTAAATCCGGGCTTCGTGCTGGCCAGTTCATAACATCAATATGAACTTCATTCAAGTACTCAACACAAATTCAATATGTTTAAATAGAACAAGAATAAATAATAAACTTGGCAGTTATTATTCTATGAATGTGTGTTTTGCTAGTCAAAAATAACGTCACATGAAGAAAGTGTCTGAGTATTAACAAGGAAATTAATTCTTCTTTCAATCAACGATTCTACTATTTATTTTTCGTAGTAATGTAGTTACACGTGTCTAACGCATTTTATCATAAAAGGTCGTTTCCTGTGCAGTGCCTACTAGATTAATCGTTAGAATAACAATTTGTATGCACCAAAGATAAAGTGTCTAGAATTCATAATTATTATGTTCAAACGAAATTTTAAACGGAAATCGACAGGCCAAAGCGCATTTTGAATGCTTAAAAAATAATTATTATCAAGTAAAGACCACCCGCAGAATTTAGTTAAGGTTATCATTAAGACAAAAAACAGAAATTAAATACGAGAGATTAAGGTAATTTGACAGATGGCGGTTGTGTTTAGGGGCTGAAACTTTTTTTTGCGGTTTTCGGCGAAACGTGCCCACCTAGCGGAAAACGTCATTTACAAAAGTTGTAGATAATAAAGAAATATTATACTTTCATATTGGGCATTTTTTAACATAATGTCAAATTTTTCGAAAAAATGGCGGAAAACCTATTTTACAGATTTTTAGTTTTTTCTCTCGTAAAAATAAATCATTTGATATACAAAAATTGTATACAAAATATAAAAATTATATAAAAAATATTATAAAGTCATTCATGTGGTTAAAATATTTTGAAATAGGAATATTTAAATAGGAATAGTCACCCTTAGGTATAGTAAAGGAATTTCCATTATCCAAATATATTCTATTTGAGTATATGGGAATAGAGTCTGCAAAATCTAAACTGTTTTTTCATATCTGGGTAAATTAATCGAGTGTTCGGTTCATTACTTAGTAATCAACAAGTAATCCGGTTAGTATTAATTCAGTTTGCGTACAAAATAAAGCCTCTTAATCAATTTACGAGACGTACATTAGAGCTTGTAATTAAATAGGACGGGATAATAGCTGAGGAGAGAAGAAAAGTTTTCTGCGAAGAAGTAGTACAAATTCACTTGTAACTGATACTGATGCTATCAGACACAGACCAATTTCTTATTATGTTAAATCCATCGTTAACTTTCAGTCATGGCACTTCAATAACTCTTCCCGGCAACTCATTAGATTATCTACGAACAAGTGCAATCCCATAAACTGAATTTTTCGCAAAATCGCATGACAACTTCCGTGTATTTCTGTGAGATATTATTCATAATTTTATATCCATCTGTGATGTTTGCACTATGACATAGTGCACTATGCATAGATAACACATTGTGTTCTCTTTTAATTTGACTATAAAATCTTATAGGCGTAACAATAAATTTAAAGGTCACAATCAATTTTACGCCTGAAATTTTATAAATTCAGAATATATTCAGAATTTTATATATTCATGCATTACTCACTTAAGGTGGGTAATGTAAACAAACGGACAAACGCATTTTGGGTCTATATTATACTTCCCGACAAATTTACAGGCAACGACTTTATCATTTTGTTACAGTATAAATAGAATATTTTCATAGTTTAAAATTATTATTTAATGTCTTCGTTCGGATGATGCCACCTTGGTTGTCGAAACGCTCGTCGGGCGAAGTATAGGTGTTTTGGTGTTCGTGGAGACTCAGTCGTCGTCATCATAAGTGCTTACTTCATTGTCTCTAAAAACGTCTAAACTAAATTGATTAACGATCGGCTGGCCCTTACATACTACTTTCAAGGTTCTAGAAACTTCTAGAAGCTTGTCGATTATTCCATCCCATTCTATATTGTATATGATGTCGCGCATAGTTCTACATAAAGTAGTTAACATCTCCTTATGCCGCAGCTATTATAAATGGGGCCAGTGGGCCCTTTCCGTATGTATAGTGGTTCGTTTCCGTATGCATGTCCAGATATAGCACTGCTAAGTGTGTCTTCCTTCTTATTCGTCTATTTGCTTATTTCTCTATGTAATGAAATGCTACAAACCCAAGTTTACTTTTCACAAATATATATATATATATATATATATATATATATATATATATATATATATATATATATATATATATATATATATATATATATATATATATATATATATATATATATATATATATATATATATATATATATATATATATGTATATAAGTTATATACTTATATAGTAAAACACATTCACTAATTTAGAATGAGCCAGATCAAATGACCCGGAGTGCATCTTCTATCTTCCTTGCTTCGTTTATTTCAATTTCAAAGTCAAGTTTATCTTGTCATCCTTGCTACGAACCTGATAGCAATTACATTCCAACCTTTTCGCATTCCTAAAAAGATTCCTGTAATAAATCGTCCATATTTGCATGCGACTGCCGACTGCCTATCATAACTTTACCAATTATAGAAACCTTATAACAAGCCCCTGGTGTAGTTACATGACAGTATATTACCATAATTAATTCGTTTCTACGGTCGCTTTTGAGGCTTGAATACATTACGGTTATATAGTTGAACCTACGGCTCCTAATATTTATGTAGGTGGCTTTGGTTGCGTTAAGGTAATTACAGGATCGCTTTATATAGTCATCAAATCAAACAAGCCGCTTGTTAAACAGATTTAATAAAGTTATTTTATCGAACTGATAAACTGATTTGTATTAATATAGCAATAAATGTATAATTACTACTGGCAATTTAATAACTACCCGTGTGATGGTATTGTTTTGTATAGATAATTCTAATGCAGCGGTCATATTCAAGTTTAAACTAAATGGAGAAACAATTGTTGGTAATATGGAACGCATCAGTTTTATTAGGTTCCAACCTCTTTATAACTAGACATTTCAAAATCAGATTATGGCCTTTTATGCCCTGATTATTTATTATTTATTATTTATGCCCTGATTTTGTTAATGATTTTTTGTTTTGTTAGTATCAGTGAGCTAGAGCTGAGTGGACACGTAGTCAATATATTCTCCTAATAAAATTCAAAGTACATATATGAATTTAAAACCCTAAATCTTTGATTTTAAACAACTTTGTTGTAATTTGTGTAAAAAATAAATAAATAAATAAATAAATAAATAAATAAATAAATAAATAAATAAATAAATAAATAAATAAATAAATAAATAAATAAATCAATGAATGAATGAATGAATGAATGAATGAATGAATGAATGAATGAATGAATGAATGAATGAATGAATGAATGAATGAATGAATGAATGAATGAATGAATGAATGAATGAATGAATGAATGAATGAATGAATGAATGAATGAATGAATGAATGAATGAATGAATGAATGAATGAATGAATGAATGAATGAATGAATGAATGAATGAATGAATGAATGAATGAATGAATGAATGAATGAATGAATGAATGAATGAATGAATGAATGAATGAATGAATGAATGAATGAATGAATGAATGAATGAAAGTATGAATGAAGGAACGAACGAACGAACGAACGAACGAACGAACGAACGAACGAACGAACGAATAAATAAATTTATTAATAAATAAGTAAATAAATAATAAATTGTTTAATATAACATAATTCAAAATTCCCGGCGAACGCGTGTTTCATCAGAGCCGCCATATTCATTGACAAGTGACGTCAAAGTATTTGTTTACTTTTATATATTGAGTTGAGAATGGAAAAAATGCATGTCGCTCGCTGAAGTAAAAATATTTGAAAAATTTTTTGTAATAAATCATGTGGGCCAAGAACTGTATTTTTTTAGCAAAGCGACACGCTTCTTCTTCTTCTTATTATTATTATTATTATTAAGTAAGGTATAAGTATGTTTTTCAGTTTTTAGTAGTGATAATTACCTCTTATATAAAAAATCTAATGACAGGCACATTTTTGTCTCTTTTACAGCGAGAAAAAGGAGAATGGTTTTTTATCACCGATGAAAACGCCTGTTCCTTTTTCTTCGGCAATATAAGTAATCAAAATGGCGGACGGTTCTGCCATTTGTGGTCCAATCTGATATCAAAATCATTACATCTGGATTTTCAATATTATTGTCAACATAAATATTGATTATATAATGATTCGCCACAAAATCTGTATTTCCGGATTTTTGAGACTTCAGATCACGACTATATTCACTAAGGTCAGTATTATTATTATAATATACTGAACACATACGGAAACGAAAATGACCGATATTTGCATTTTTATATCTTTACCTCTCACTAGCTCTTACACATTGTTGCAAAAGCTTCCAGAAGTATTTTTACTTCAATCTTAATCAATACTAAGTTTCTACATACCCACATCACACCGGATTTCTCTAAATTAGGACCTTACAAGGAATCCACACTTATTGCCACCCTCCCACGGACTTATTGCCCGATACAACGCACACCCTTTTCGTGCTGCCTGCTTTTATAAACGATTTGGGAATGACAAGAGGCAAACACGTGTGAAAGACGTCTCGTGAGTATTTCGATCTTAAGAGTTAATATTCTATTACTGAACCAAATAGATATTCATTTGCGATTCATAAATCTTGTTTAGGGGTGGAAGACGGATTGCAGCGACATACTGTTGTAGGGCCGTGTGACAGTGAGCTGAAGAGTCTTTAAGTTTTTATCTTCTGCATGTTGACGCATCGTGGTATTAATTGCATTTACTATTCTCAGTCAAGTCAAGTAAGTTTAGTATTGAAAATACTACTGGGCGGGTTATATAGGGACCCGCTCATGAAAAATGTATGTGACCTCAATAGATCTGTTGAGGCCACGTAGTATAATATATACTCGTGATCATCCACCTAAAGAAAAATATTTTTATGTAAATCGACCTAGCGGATCCTATTTTGGAATTCGCTAGGTAATCCGGAAGATTTTAAGTACCTACATTTATTTGTACAAGCATAGATTGTACAAGTAAATAACTTGCACTGGAAGTTGGCTGTAATATCTGAAGAGCTTCGTTTTGCTTCTTTTAGTGTCATCCTTGGGACAAGAACATTGTTTTTCATGTAGTAGCCAAAATCTGTAGGTTTTGAAATTTGAGGTTGAATTTTACTAGTGCTTCTGTAGATCGTGCATTGCAAAAAGGCACTTTTTTCACATGTAATGAAAATGCATCTTCTATTGGAGTCTAATCTCTAAAATGAAATACAAACTATTATAGTTAATAATACACTTCATTGATCAAGAGGTTTCAAATTTTCATGTAACAAAAAAGGAAGCTTGACTAATTTCGTAAAAAAAGTTTTCTTTCATTTTTTTTGTATATACCATAGTTTTCGAGAAAATCAATATTGATTTGTATTTTGAATGCGCGCCAATTTTCGCTGATTTGAAATTATTGGCGCGCGGCCTATAGAGAAAATTGTATGGCTCTAAAACTAAGCAGGCTAGGATTGTGCATTTGTTGTATTTGTTGCCATTTTTGATGGCTACTCATATTTATCAGTATATAAAAATAATAATATAATGTAGTACTCACTTGATTTTTTGCGCTTTCGCTTTGCGAATTCGTCCATACTTTATGTAAGACACTACCATTACTTTCCTATAAACTATCGTCTGGTAAAGTCCTGCTGTTGTAAACAGGACCACCATGTTTAAGTAGGTAGGTATTCAGAAAAGAAATATTTTAATTTGCCTGCAACTTCAATATCTTATGTTTTCTGTTTTTATCATTCTCCACTATTTACTTTCAAATTACTTGCAACATATACTGACATTTCCTCTAAACATCTGCGTAAATAGACGGAATATATAAAAATTCAATATCAAGAAGACATTTTTTATGACGCAGTAACGAGTCAGCGCTTAAATCAGATCCCTCTCTCTCTCTCTCACTCTCTCTCTCTCTCACTCTCTCTCTCTTTCTCTCTCTCTCGCTCTCTCCTTCTCTCTCTTTCTCTCTCTTTCTCTCTCTCTCTCTCTCTCTCTCTCTCTTTCTCTCGCTCTATAACAACAAAAATTTCCTGATTTAAATTTGAAAGTTCAGTGCTATACTATCCTAAACCGAAAATTCTGTGTACAGCGTTTTGTAAATGTATTTTCGACAACGCCGATTTCAACCTATCAACTGTCGAGAGATTTAATCCATTCAACGATTTAATACATTCCAAAAGTCAAAAGAAAAATGGATGGCTATCTTGATTGTTATTCGATGTGATAAATTTTATAAACACGTTTGATATTTTTCAGCATTATTCCAAGAAAAAATCATATTTCCTAAATCTGACGATTTTTGATAATTTTGAACAGTTTTGGTAATTCTGAACAGTTCACCTACTGAAAGAACGTATCAATTCAAATGTAGTTAGAGTAGATTTTATTTGCAATAAGCATCACTTTAAAGGAAATGTCACAAGGCCGGCCCTAAAACTTTATTCAAAATTTCTGACACAAGTTTTTCTTCTGCTCTAGTTTGCCTTAGTCCCAAGTGTAAATGAACACTTAAAATGCAGGCAACGAACTTTATGATGGCAATTATATCCCTTCTTTAGTTAATATTTCTCATATTAACGCGCCACGTTCTCTGACAGCTGAAAAAATGTAGGTAGGTATTTATTTTCTGCTCAGAGCAGGTCACAATTACCGTTAAAACATATTTTTCCGCTTGCATCTTAAGTTAGTATTATTAGCTTCTGAGAGACCAAGGCGTAGAAAATTAATCCAAAAGTTATTATATAAAAATATGCTGAAGGAGACAGCAATATAATATAATATGCACCTTGTACCGGGTGATTCATTATCAGAGGTCGCCGGCCATATCTCAAGAACTGTATGAGAACGTTGGGGGAAAAAATCTATGACAAAAGTGGACCAGAGAAAACGCTGGAAATTATTTTTAAGTTTGGAAGATGACAGCTAGAGGGCGTTACAGTAACATTAAATTAGAAAAATGAAATATCTCTTTAATTTGCTATATAAGGTATACTGAAAATATGTTCTTGGTAATGTTCGTAAACGTTTGAATCACTTTGATCAAAAAGAAATTTTTCATAGCTCCGAAAAATAAGGGGTGGAGGGAAGGTAAACATTTATAAAGAATAATGAGAAACAGCATCGCCATCGTTTCCGGCATCAACGAAGACGGGGGATAACGCGGGTTTCTCCCGATGAAGGGAAATCACTTTTCACCCCCGTCGGGGGTGGTTCTTGGCCGTTCATGGGGTGGGGTCAAGTCAGGGATGAGAGACAGCGATGGCGATGAGAGGATGAGAGGATGAGGGGATGAGAGGCAACGATGGCGATGCCATCGTTTCCAACATCATCGAAAACGGGGGCTGACGCGGGTTTCTCCCTTCATCAGGAGAAAATCACTTTTACCTCCGTCGGGGGTAGTTCTTGGCCGTTGAGGGGGTGGGGTCAATTCAGGGATGATAGACAGCATCGCCATCTTTCCGGCGTCATCGAAAACGGGGGTTGACGCGGGTTTCTTCTTTGATCACGAGAAATGCTCAATTCGCCCGTTTGGGGGTGGTTTTTGACCGTTTTCGGGGGGTTGCCACTCAAAAATTTTAACCCCTACCATCGTGCTCAGCATCCTCGAAAAAGGGGGGGGGAAAGGTGGTTTGGTAGCGTTCTAATATACTTATAATTTTCGGGTTTTTTTCCGACTCACAGAATGTGCTATATTGACACATATTTTATGGACAGATGAAGCTACTTTTAATAGCAATGGTGGGTAAATCTGCACAATATGCATTAGGTACTGCTCAAGAGAACATTCGCATTGGACGTTAGAAGTCTAGCATCAAGGTCGGTGGAGTGTCAATGTTTGGTGTTGTGTAACAGGAACACAACACCAAATTATTGGCGAACCACACTGGGGAATCATCTTAATTTTTTAAGAGAATAATTTCCCATTCCTTTGGAATACATGTAGGAACCAGGAGGAACATGTTTCTGCAACATGATGGATGTCCAGCACACTATTCACTTGCTGTGCGTGAATATCGGGATACAACATTTCCTCACTTGGAAGAGGCAGTTTATTTCCATGACCCGCTAGATCACCTGAGCTTACATGTCTTGATTTTTATCTCTGGGATAGAGTGAAAGCTTTAGTGCTTCAAGAACGACCAACGACAAGGGAAGAAATACTTTTTAGAATGCAAAATGCCATCCATAGTATATCCGCTGCGGAAGTGGATTCTGCCATGCAGAAGTGTCTGTCGCGTGTTACTACACGTGAGAGACAAGCGTTGTATAGAGAATGATGGAAAGCAGTTTGAACATCTGGGTATTCATTAGAAATGGTTAATGAACAAATCTTGAGTGGGTTCATCGGGCCAGTGGAAACAAATCAAATGTATTTTATCAATTGCAAATGAGATACATATAAATAATTGATAAATGCAGTTTTCTAGCTTTATCCTTACTTATTTTCAGCGTTTATGACCCTATGAGTCTTGGTTTTTGCAATTTTTAGTCTCATATAAATGTGACTAAATGTGACTACTGCGAATAAACATGTTTCCATTTGAAATTTCGGAGAAAAAACAGAAAATTTAGCATCCGCGAAAACAGTTGCATTGGCATATTCTATTCTAGAAATGAATTCAAATTCGTTTGATTGAGTATGTTATGCCAAACCGGGGTAATCGCCATTTCTCTTTGCAAATGTTTACCTTCCTCGCGCAACCACTTAATTTTTGGAGCCATGAAAAACATTTTAAGTTACTCAAAATTTTACGAACATTACCTAGCAAATTACGGAGATTTTTAATTTTCATTATTGTAACGTAACTGTAACGCCCTCTAGCGGCCATATTACAAACTTGGAAATTATTTCTAGGGATTTCTCTAGTCCACTTTTGTTATAGATTTACCCCCAACGTTCTACTCGTATGTCTTACAGTTCCTGAGATGATCAGCGTCCTCTGATAATGAATCACCCCGTATATTCCATAATACATGTTTAATTAAGCTACACCTTCCTTGCCACCAAGCTAAATAAGGGGTTGACTGCTAAAATAAACAAATCGGCGTCTTAATCAGGTTTTGGGGTGAGAAAGTGAAAAGGGGACACTCGCAAGAAGATGTTATGAGAAAATTATACAACGCAACTTTCTCGTTAATTTAATTTATTTTTTAGTTTATGCGATGTCAAAACATGTCATCTATATAGACATGATTGCTTGTTATTGTTAAATTGAGTTATTATGAAGGAATACAAATGAAATATTGTAGTGGTGTTCGCTTTGACGTTATCAGATATCCAATCTACAACTTGCTTACAAGTATTGGAATACAATGGAATTAAATTGTATTTGTAGTGTTTACATGGTGGATCTGTTATAACAAGACACTGTGATAATTTTGCAAAGAATTATCCATCCTACTTTCAAGAACTGGAAAAAATATTTAAAACTATATCAAACCTTTTAGCGTCGTATTTTAAACAAGAAGATGGACTACGAGAAAATATTTGTTTAATTAATTTAAATATCTATAAATTAGAGTTGTCACCGGTGCATTCGCCATTTTTTTCTGGTATATCTGGTGAGTTTCCCTGTATATCTTAGGAATCCAATGTCTAATGTCAATAAAACTAAAATGGGACCCACTTTAAAATATCCTCTTTCCAACAAAAAAAAAATTAAAATTGATTTATAAATGACGGAGTTCTGAAGTAACAAACACATACAAAAAAACAGTCGAAATGAGAATCTCCTCCTCTTTTGAAGTCGGTTAAAAAAGAATTAGGGTTCCGCTTAAAAAAATCCATAATTGTGAACAAAATCGGACTCAAATAGGGAAGTATATCAATATAATCAATATAAACTAAAAATATGACTAATACCTCGAGACCTTCCTCCTCCTTCATATACGCTACTGTGATGTGCGCCTTTATCGTCTATTACTTCAGCAGCTAATTATCCACCATCCTTCCAGCTTTCTACTTTCCTAAGGCGCCATGAAAGTCTCTTCCCTATGTTAAATGTAAAAAAGCAGCAAAAATCAATCTGTTCCAGACTTAATCATTGATAGGTTTTACGATGGTAAGTCGTTAGATGGTGTTGATGGACAATTTAGATTGTCCTTACAGATATAGGGACGCGTACATATTATTTAGTAAAGTTGCATTCACCCTAACTTGATGTTTTACAGACATATTTATGAAGAGTTATAAACAGATAAGTAAATTACGTAATGGTTTATCGATTATTAACGTGTTGAAATATTATTTTCCTTTTGATACGCCCGTATTGATCTCACCACGCGACAAATGACTCCTAAAACAAGAGCTAAAATGACTTATCAAATAGTTTTGAAGTAAAACCACGTCGTATCATTCTGAGAAATAGCTCAAGACTGACCGGTCCTGAATTACTCCTCAACAGAAAAAATATATTTCAATAGGGCAATAGCCGAGAAACCATCACATAATGAATTGTGGCTGTGAAAAACTTTATCAATGGATAGGCAAATGTTTCATAAGAAAAACTTGCCTGTTATCACAGACAATTGATCTGTGCTATTACTATTAGACATCGTCTACAATATGCAGGGTCTTGTTATCCACATTGGACTTTTCAAAAAATAATAATCGTAAAATGGTCATTTAAGGGAATATTGAAAAAGTTATTTTCAGGTTTTTCAGATGGTCATATTTCGAGAATATTTTTTGTTAAACTTCAACGCTCTACAGTGGTTTTCACAGTAAGGTTTTCCAAAGAACTTGATAGATAATTCTTCACTGTTGGAATGTTTTTCTGTTTTTCTTCTTACTGTTCCTTGTGTGAAGGGATCAGTGTGGGATTATCACCATGCGCTTGGGAGAACCTCCATAGATGAATCTCCATATGTTGGGTTGAAGTACATCACAAGTACAATGGCAATAAAGAAGCTGATATATTGGCTTAGAAGACAGCCAGTCTGGAACTTTTGATGTCAAACTAACACTGACGTGGCTTTCCGCGATCACCAAAACACTTAATATTATGCCAACCAACTGGTCCGTTCTGGTGGCCCCTCCGGTATACTGCCAATTGCAGTGATACTATAAATGATCAAGGAAAACGCCCATAAGAGATTTAAGAAGTTATGGGATGAAACAAGTACCTAGCTCCGGCTCTTGATATATCTCAGCGAAGAGACAGCGAAGAATTATCTAGCAATGCAACTTAGACTAAGACTCACAATAGGAATCCTAACTGGACTAATATGAGGAAAAGGTAGCCTGGTGTCAACCAAATGAAGTTGGTGTCAGCCAAATGAATGTGAAGTAAATTGACAAGATATACGCCAATTATACATTTTTGAAGTGAGTACATTGTATTCTTTGCAAAAATTGAAAAATGTAAAGGCGTTCCATTTAAAAGAATGAATTGTTTAAAATCTTGTCGCGTCTGATACTCGTTTATTTTTTCTGATGAGTAATTTTGACGGTTGACATAAAGTCCTAAAACTGTTGTAGGTATTTGCCATTTTCATCTATCTCTTAAATTAAACCCTGTAGATGTCAAAATATGCGGTAAAACCCTGTGAGTTTTTACATAGCCTGTTAGGATTATCTTTATATCTACTCACAAGACTTACATTGTATTGAACCGCAAAAAGACTGCTATTCACAGTTACGTAATAGCTAGAAAAGTACAAAGCCCTCTTATCGGTTCAGTATATAGCCATTCAACACGTAACCTTTCCTATTATCGACAAGTCCTGAAAGGATTCCGCTATTAACTGAAATGCAGTTAAATAATTATTTGTTTCGGTGCTTTAATTTGTCAAGTGCAATGACTTTAAAAATAGGGAAATTAGTTGAATAATTAGGCGTCAAATTAGAATTTATGGAAGAATTAATTTCCAGTAAGCTGGAAATAGTAATGATACCTTCATTTGATCCTAAATGTGTGTAATCTGAGTTCGCACTATCCCATGAGGTGACTATAACCGTAGCCGAAAAATCGCGAAATTTTTGCACTTTTTTCAGTTTTTGCTTGTAGCTCGAAAACGGTGCATCGGACGGAAAATGTCATCACATTCAATATAATAATTCTGTGTCGAGCGACCATTTAAAACTCCAAATTCGGTTCAGTGGTATAGCCGAAATCAAAAGAGTTGGTATGACTCCCGGAATGTCGACCAAAAAGAAGAGCGACTTCGCGTAGTGAGAGCCGCCGCTGCCATTGGCCGCGAGATTTTAAGTCGGTGAATTATCCCCTTGATACTTACCCCAGAGCGGAAGAATTTCTGAAGGACGTTGATAATGGCATTCCAGAAACCTGTTCATGTGCTTGTGGGGTCAATTGTAAACTCCAAAAAGGAAAAATACCTACTCGGCCTAAACAAAAAACGGAAACCTGTGCTCTCACGCAATAATTAATGCTGCGAGACCGCGGTTCTTCCTGCCCCACCGCTTATAAGACTTGGTGCAACGCTTCATAAGAAGTACGGATCAGGAGATCTCCTGGAGGTGTTATCAAGTCTTGTGTTTTCTTGTTCATGTTTCGAAGTTTAGCTGTTTCAAGTATATGTGCTTCAAGACCCACCGCAAGTCGTGCTGGAAGATTCCTTTAGCCAATGGGTGCGTGACAATGCTAATGTTAACGTAGACATGATTGACAGCTCCAACGCGTGGCATTCTATGAGTGCCTAGACGTCACAGGGTGGAATATGGAGAAGATTACCTCTGATCAGCCATTTCAGAAATCTCATACTCTGTGCCTACCATTCCTCAATGCACCTTCAGGAAATCCTGACACTATATACTATGTTCTCCTTGATAAACAAAAATACTGCTTTGTGACGTTTGAGCAGCCTCTGTATTACAGAGCCAGAGAGATAGTGGCTTCCTGCAGTTCTAAATCCCCATTATCATCAGTGATCGTGCACCTAGGTGGCCTGCTGATGTCTTATGGGTGCTATTGGATACGTAATGGAGGGTAGGCGGTGGCAGGATGTCCTTAGCACCATTCAACAGCTATCAGGGGTCATATTTTAGTTCACCTGGAACTGACAAGAACTGTAGTGTCAACAATGACCATTACTGACGACGAGAATCTGGCAATATTGGATATGCCGAATGGTGCATTTGCAAATCATTATATTATGTAGTTGCTATTATTGTTGTATGATTAACTATTATATGTACTTACTATTATATGTACTTATTATATTTTGCGACTACATACGGAAATGAGAAATTTTCTCGGTTTCTAACTTTTGACTTCGGCTATAGCACTGAACAGAATTTGCAGTTTTAGGTATTCATTCGACGCAGAATTTAACCCCCGATAATATTGAATGGGAAGACATTTTCCGCCTGACGCCTAATACCGAGATCTAGTTACGAGCAAAAACTGGCTACCTTCGCGTTTTTTTGGCTACCAAATTTATGCTCACCTCCTGGGATAGTGAAAATTCAAATTACACGCATTTGGGACCAAATGAAGGAATTACTGAAGGTATTACTTCTCTTTCAAGAATTATTGTGGAACCCACTTTACCACAAAAAGTTCAATGGTATTAGGCAATTTAGTCAAATGAATGCCAATGATGCCGATGTGACAGGGCCGAGGAACGTGTAAAATGGATCCGTAATGTTTGAATGGGAAACATTCTTGTTTCCCATTCAATTGTTTGTGCAATTGTTTTATGATATGACGAAAGGTACATAGTGTGATCAATATTTTGTTATACTACATGATAATGTCAAAATGTGATGGGTGATGTATATAAAATCATTTGCTTTTCCTTAAATTCCTGGGAATCGGTTATACTTGACAACGCTGTTAAAAATGCGGTAGCAGGTGTCAATATAATGATGGCTTTTTGCTCGGGCTTTTATGTCTCATATTTCGATGTTACAAACTATATATATATATATATATATATATATATATATATATATATATATATATATATATATATATATATATATATATATATATATATATATATATATATATATATATATATATATATTTCTTCTGTCCGTCTGTTGTAATTGAACTCCACCTAACCGCTGGACCGATTTTTATGATGATTAAATTGATTCGAGAATGGTTTTCACTTTCAGAATTTGTCCGATAAAAAATATTTTTTTAATTAATTAAAATATCTGTAAATTAGGGTTATGACTGGCGCACTCGCCATTTGTTCTTGTATATCTGGTGAGTTCCCGGTCTTATGTCTTTCGAATATAAGGTCCAATGCCAATAAAACTAAATTGGCACCTATTGAAGACCTTTTGAACAAAAAGAGAATTTTTAAAATTGATTTATAAATGACGGAGTTCTGAGGTAATAAACATAAAAAAATACAACCCAATTGAGAACCTCCTCCTTTTTTTGTCGGTTAAAAATGCTTTTCAGTTTACTGGAAGTTAATACTAATACTAATACTATTAATACTAATTAGTGTGTCTACTGTTTTGTGGTGGATATTTAATTTTAAGTGGTATGACACATATTTGTAAACTCGGCAATAAATTGCAAGAACTTGCCGATCAATATTTCCATTAATACAGTTCGGTAGACCATGTAGACAATCCGTACCATATCCATATTGTTCAGATAATAAGACTTAAAAATAAAGCACGATTCTCACATTTCGCAGGTGTGTCAACTACATATTCCAACGTAATACACGAGGGTATTTCTCACCAAAATATATCGCTAGGTTTATCATATAAGTTCATTGAAATTATGACATTTAAGTGGTATATGGTGCAATAAATTTGGATAGTTATGAAATTTACGTTAGGGAACTAAAACGTTAACAAAAGCATATCAGAATGTTGTATTAAATTTGGTAGAGGTATATATATATATATATATATATATATATATATATATATATATATATATATATATATATATATATATATCAGAATGTTGTATTAAATTTGGTAGAGGTATATATATATATATATATATATATATATATATATATATATATATATATATATATATATATATATATATATATATATATATATATATATATATATATAAACAATGCGTATTTATTTTCTGATTTGTTTATTTATTATCTATATAAAAAATAAATAAATTGATTTATGTCCATAAATATCCACATGATAGTACGTTGTAACACCGAATTTTATTTTTCTTGAAAAATATGACAACTATTTTTAAAATTATTAATCGGTCGCGATTTGAATAATATTTAACAACTAACTGACACTGTCAAGAAAATTAGTTAGATGTACACGAGATTTTAAAAAAATATCTTAATCATAATAAAAAAAATATCTCAATCATAATGTCAAAAATTCCTTATGAGACTTGTCCAATTTTTTTTGCTCACGATTGTACTATGTGATTGAATTTTATAAATTTATCACGAAACTGCTTACAAGACCTCAAAAGCGATTTCCACGAAAAGGCGATACTAGAGAACGGCACTTTTATCGACAAGATAATTCCTGTCACTGCAAAAACTTTCCCTCATATCACCCCTGAAAAATGACTTACTTTTACCAGTTACTTTCCTTCCTGCTAAAGTTATGATACGAGTTGCCTTCTAATACGTTTGGTTGTTGAATAAATCTACACATCTACCGAACTTCGAAAGTTATGCTAATTTACCCTTTCATACGCTTGGCGAGAACCTACTTCTGCTCCCTTTTCGTTTCAATAAACTGCTTTGTTGAAAACCGTTCAAAAACAGATGATTAGGTTATTATTCACAAACGTCTAAAACTCAAAATTTTAAAATTGGAAATTGGAAGAAACACGAGCATATATAAAACCCAACCCTGGGTATATCTGGACTTTGTAGCATATTATATATTACATATTATATATTACATACATATTACATATTATATTTCATATATTACATATTATTTATTAATCAAAAAATATACAAAGGAAGATAAAAAGTACCGTCAGGAATGGTTAAGTTTGAAGTATTATATTTTTTTAAGACCAATTTGAATTACTCATTAGGAAACGCGTAGATAAATTATCGTATTTATAACCTCTTTATATATTAAAAACAAAAATTAACCATATTATAAAGATTACTCAAATTCTGTTTTTTTAGATTCTACAAGATTTTACGCATTTCAAAGTTCGACATCTTCTAGATAAATATATGCCAGCTACTTGTATATACCAAATACAACAAATTGGTATGAAAAATAGAGTAGAAAATTATTTTCTATGAATGTGAGTTCTTATCAAAACTAATTTCACATAAAAATATCGCTATAAAAATAGTCAATTCAAGTGTAGATGATTAATTAAATAAATCCTAAATCATTCTGAAGCACATATATATATATATATATATATATATATATATATATATATATATATATATATATATATATATATATATATATATATATATATATATATATATATATATATATATATATATATATATATATATATATAAATATATATATATATATATATATATATATATATATATATATATATATATATATATATATATATATATATATAAATATATATATATTTTAAACCGGATGCCTAATACTTAAAAGCAATTGTTTGTGATACATTTCGAAAATGCGCATTTCTCGCTTGACATGTTTCACATTTGTAAATTTCTAGGAATATTAACAAAATTATAAATAATCCTAAATACGTCGAGAAGGTGCCAAGGTGTTTGAAGCTGGCCTGTGGGTGGTATATTAGCCTATATTAATTGCTGCTTTGTTTTCTTAGAGCTATCGAGAACGGTCTACAAAAACATTAACTATCATTTCCAGGTATTTCCTTACGTGTGGCTGCTATTAAAACATTATACGTCATTTAAAAAAAGCAGCCTGCAAAGTGCTTGTTAAAAAAATGCGCTGTCTGATGTCTATATTACATAAAATAGAGAATTAAAAGGAAACAAAAGGTAACCATGAACAGATAAGTATAATCTTATCTAAAATTATGTCCGATACGTCCGACACCGACATCACGCAAAGACATCCTATGGATTATATTATCTAATTCGATTTTCATATAAAATTTATATTACCTGCAATATGTCTTAGAACAATTTATATAGCTCCGTTCAGTTGCTTTCCTATATTTTTAAAAACACATGCGAATTTAACAGGATGCTATAAAATCTGCAGGGTAACATGATCTTAGCATGAACGTAACATGAACCCAAGCGTTCGACGTTTGACTTTCTTTAAATATGTGTTTTTGTGTTAAATATATATGAGTGATTTTTTCTAAAATGTACATAGGTAATAAACTGGCGGAGTAACCCTATTTGGTTAACAGGAATATAATAAAGGTAAATAATTTTTTGAGGTTATGTTGTTTTACTTTATTTGTTAGTCGGTCTTTATTTCAGGCCTGCATTACGTAAAATGTCCCCCAAAAGGTCACTTATAGATAATGGATAAATAGTTCATAGCCAACAAAAGAAGTAATTGCTAATGTTTTGATTTTATTAAAAATGAGGCAAGTGATGACTGATTCCACTCCACTCTCCACTTCCACTCTCTATTCCACTTTATAACTTGAAGCAGCGATTACTAAAAGCCACTGGCATATGCGAAGAAGTTATAGCAAAACAAAAAGCTGCTGTGGAAACATCTAGTACGTCATTTTCGTCACCTTCCAAAAAGAAAAGGAAAATGAAATTCTCCAGAATCTTATCTAGAAAATGTTGGTCCAATTTTTTAATAAGAGAAACAAACGGAAGGGTATGATTTTTATGATTTAATTACTAAATAATGCTCAACGATCGTTTATGTATATTATCTAAGCTACAGGTAGCTGAAAATTTTACAGGCTCTTCCACTACTTTATGAAAGCTTCTTTAAAAAAATGGGATTTAAATGGAAGAAGAGCTCTCGCAATCTGCTGATTATGATTGAATCTTACGATGTCAGACTGAAACGAATGGAATTTGTAAAAAAATATCATTTAGAAAGAAAAAAGAAATATATATATATATATATATATATATATATATATATATATATATATATATATATATATATATATATATATATATATATATATATATATATATATATATATATATACAAAAAAATACTTTCTAAAGGCTCTAATTTCAAAAAGTCATAGTTCATGCTGGCGATGGCGGGGAGAACGGATTTGTCAAACACGCACTTCTTACTTTGAAGCCAGGTAAATAAATAGAATCAATATTTATTCATTAAAAATACTTTTTGAAATTTATTTTTTAGGGTATAGATCAGGTGATTATCATGACTATATGAATGTTATAAATTTTGAGAACTGGTTAAAGACTCAATTAATTCCTAATCGGCTACCAAACAGCGTGCTTATTTTAGATAATGCATTTTATCACAATGTTATTGATGAGAAGGAACCCACAACTTCTTCACAAAAAGATTAATACATTTCCTTTTTAATTAAAAAAAATATTCTACATGATCCAACGAAAACAAAACCAGAATTGTATAAATTGGTAAAAGAAAATAAAACATACAGATTACCATATGGACAAACTACTATGACCACATGATCATGAAATATTGTGATTGGCTCCTGATAGTCCTGAATTCAACGCTATTGAAAATGTATAGGGTATAGTCCAGCGGTGGGTGACTAGTCATAATGTCGCCGTCAAATTGGCTGATATAGGAGCATTGGCATAAAAAAATTAAGGAACTACATTCAAAAGTGTGGCGCAATACCAGTGTTATAGTAAGATATTGAAAAAAAATATAGAAAACGAGCATTTTTATTTTGACTTCGTATTTGATTTACTGTTATAACAGCATCATCTGATCAGTATGACAATGATGGTAGCAACTGTAACCATATCTCTGGTGTTGCGTATTTGGACGAGCAAGACAATGAGTTTTGATTAACAATAAATTATAAAATAAAATTAGGAAACATGTGGGACAAATAAACTACCTAGTGCACTATTCGTACTTAATAGTATTTTTTTTGCTTTTAATCAGTGGAAATAAAATATAAAATTTTGATACGTTTTAATTCCGAGGCAATCTCATAAAACAAACAATTTCACCATGTCGCCACGCATATGCTTTTCACAGGAAATTCCATAGAAAAAATACAGTGTATTCTTTTTCATTTCCATACCCTTAGCCATATATCGTACATCTCGGAAATAAACCATGATCTTAGGATGCTAATTCTCTCATAACAATATCAAATTAAAAATGATCTTTGATCGCGTAAAGATCGAAAAATATTAGTCTGGTAAAAGCGCAAAAGATTTTCACATTTACTAGGCGATTATCATTCCTCACATCCTCGCCGCTATGCAGATCCTGCACTTTATTTTAGTCAATGGACATCTAAAAATAGAATATGCGGTTTATAAATTATTCATAGGCGTCTTGTTTTCATCACGTCGGTTTAAACTTAAACACGCGCTGCAAAGTTAAAGAGCATGACGAGCAAGTTTAGTAAACATTCTTTGGGGTTGACACTTAGTTTTTGCATCAACTGAATCGCTATCAACCCCCAGCAAAGGGCCTCAACAAGTAGATATTAACGCAATATAAAACTTTTTACATTATGTCCGATCGCACCTCAGATCCACCGCAGTGGCACGTTTCAAGCAGCAAAGCAAACTTCTAAATACCAGTAACTGTTTCTGGAAGACTTTCATTAAATAAGTTTTCATTAAATGTTTCCGGACATTTAGCATCAAGTCCCATCAGCCATTTGTCATTTAATTCATTAATTTGCAAGATATTGCTATCGGACCGAGTAACAGAAGAGTTGAGAGCGGTCTCCAAACTTTCTCAAAATAGCTGCCAGCAAAGTAAGAGATTACTTTTTTTAGAGAACGTGATGGACGTGTCGGTCCACAAGTTTAAGGATAAAACTAATTAAAGACCAAAACATCGAGCGTTATTGTCGAGAGAGTGAATCGGAAAAATCGTCATTTGATTTCAAATATAATTGTACTCGTATACTAGGTAGATATGTTGTGAGTTCCATGCTGCTTTCAAAATTCCTATTCGCGACCGTCGAGGTATCTTCATTTCTCAGTTACGCGATATTAGGATTTGGATTGAAAGACATTTGCTTAAAAAATCGGCATAATATGATGTCAAGAATTGACGAAATCGACAAAGAGAGAAGACGAGCAACATAAAAAAAGGCCAATACATGATAATGTTCAGCAGGCCTTCTGGAGGGGCTATATAGAAGAAGAGCCGAAAGATATACCTCATATGTGAGTCGAGCTACAGGTATTTCATAGCGCAGACCTAAAAATTATCTCACGAACACCGGATCAACTGTTTCTGAGAAAATCGTTCCTTCATCTCTCTTTAATATGTATTTCACCCGAGCTTCTAAACTGTAAACAATACTTTTTTTGATTATTTTACCCGATAAAGAGAATAAGACTGTGTTTGTCTCGAGTTATGTCTGAGTGTATAGGATTCCATAATATCTCATGAATCCGTCAGCATGTATGGGAAACGTAGTTTTAATTTTTGTTCTATCAATGAGGTATCGCTTGGTGCTCGATCAAACTTCCTGTAGAAACTTCCTGTAGAGTCCTGTAGAAAAGCGAAGGCATGCGTTTTGCAGTAGTCGAAGTCGTTTTGCATCGCAGAGTCGCAGTGCAGGTCCATAAATAGGATGGGCATATGACCACTTATAGGGAGGTATAGGGTGATAAGTAAGATTTAAATTTTTTTCATAAAATATGAGATTTTTTAGAAAATGGTCATTTTGACCACTTTTGCAATTCCGGATAGCCTGACGGAACTCCAAAATCGGATCTGCCAGGTCGATTTACATAAGAATAATTTTTTTATACATTTTAGACATTGCTCGTTCTCTGACTTAACGTATATATTAAACTCCGTGGCCTCTACAACAAATCTTTCGAGGTCATATACGTTTTTCGTGAGGCGGGTCGCATATATACGCGCCCAGTAGTATTTTCAATACTAAAATATGTTTTCGATAACTCAGTGTCAGAGGTTCCATCGGGTTAGGTATTTAAAATGTTTGTTGGATGCATGTAAGCCGTTTCCGAGGGAAGTGAAATTTAATTTAAAACGCATTTAACACACTCCGCGGTTTGTTCAGGCCAACCTCTAGGAATGCGAATGCGCCGTTATTTATCATGCATATTTTACATTTCCTTATGTAAAACATAGTCGGAATTTTTAAACAATTTGTTTATGTAAATTGGTACAATAGAACCTGCTGCAACGGACGAGGTATTTCCCTAGGAGAAATATAAAAATTCATGAAACATGTTGTAATATGTGCTCGACGGAAGGCAAACCTCTCTAGACTACGTGCTTGTTTACATAGAGGTATTGAAAAAGTATTCAAGGGATTAATTTGATATTAATTTTCAGTCGATAATAACTGAAATGCGGCTGCAAATTGGAATATATTATTATTCGATTAAACTTAAAAAATAAGGTAGTTAACAAACTTAAGATATATACAGGGTGAATTTGAAATACATACTGTTCCCTCCTGAGTATATTTCAACAGCGTTAACGTGGGCAACAAAGGTTTGTCGAAGCTAATAAAACTTGCAATAGTGATAGATTGCAGGTGTCGGACTCGACAATCGCGCCCTCTTTTTTTTTCGGGCAAAAATTTTTCTTTTGATATGACGCAAGTTATAACATTGTATTACTTTGTCTATTATCTTTGTTTATGTCTGGTACCATAACTAAGCGTTATGATACCTACGTGTCAGAATGACGGCACAAAAATATCGACGCAACAAATGCATGCTTGCATATAAATAATAAAATTTCATATAAAAGGCCAGCTACGCTGACTAAATAACATTACTTCTGTATTCACGTTGCTGTACGCAATAAAGTTTGTTCCTGTGTGAATAGGTTTATATTTCGTAGTTCTTCTATGCAGACACAGAAAGATTATTCGTATAATCTTTCAATTAATATAAAAAAATTGAGTTTTGTTATAAAAAAAAAACCTAACCGCACTAGAACGACAAGTTCTGCCCATCCCGTACTCTGAAAATTTTACAGTGTGTTTACTCGTTAAAATGAAGCCGCTAAGACCATTTTTCCTACTTTTGTAATAACTTTCAAAAAATGGCGATGTACTGGGGACAATAATTACTATTTATTTTAAAAATTACATAGCGTTGATAAATGTATTGAAAGTTATATATTACGTATTGAATATCACAAGTATCACAACATATATTTAACCTGGTGTATGCTCAAACGTGCACGTGTATAGTCACACAAAACAATGCCAAAGATTTTAGGGCTATCACTACGCAAATATAAAGAATAAAATAAAATAAAAAATGTGTGGCTCTTAGTATACTAAACTATGGCTTATCTGATTTAAAGCGTGTCCTGGCAAGGCGGGTCCCTCCATCATCCAAGTTTATGTGAAAGATTTTACAGCAGCAGAAGGCAAGTCCAACACTCCAAAGTAATCGAAACTGTTGTATATGTGTATACTGTTGTACAACCACTGCTGTGTATGCCTTGGTTATCCAAACCACAAAAACACATAGTCTTTCTCTTATAATTTCAATTTGGAAAGTCGCAAAAACTGTTTAAAACGGGAAACACTTAAACTCGAAGATTAATTAAAACTAAACGACGCGAGTCACTAAAGAAAATGGCGCCTCCCGATCCCCAGAAAACAAAATTATTTGTTTTGCCTAGCACGTCTTATACTTCACTGATATGTCAATATCGTCTTCTGCGTGAGCCACGAGTCACATAACAACAGAAAAGAAATAACAATAGTAGCACAACTGGGTTGCAACTAATACCCGTCAATAACTGTCATTGGTGTCGTAAGGGTCTATGGTAAATCGATAATGCGGCAAAGAAATCTGTTGCAATCTAAATCTGAGTCCTAATCACGAATGACAGAGGTTAGTGACGCGCCTAGTGACCTTTTCATAGTATCGTAGAACTAAAAACCTACAATTTAAAACACAGATTCCAATTCAGGTCACTTGAGCGAAAAGTGAACGTTACATGCAAATACTTAAATCTGTTAAGCTGACAATCAAGGGAATCGGGGAACAGTTTGCGACCACTATTTCTAGTATAATGCGATTGATACAACAGTATAGATCCAGCTTCATTACTCCGAGAATATCTACTGGTGCTTGAAGCTATTACAAGTGTTGTGATGATATATGCTGTAGATCATGGCGGGCTCTAACACTGAAATGTAAGGCAACAGTGATTCGTATCCTTGTGTTGATCAACACCAATAACGGAACTCGAATGAAGAAGGAGAATAGTAAATACGTTAACATAATTTAAAGAAAATACAGACACCTTGTGTATCAACTATATAAATCGGCCGCGTTTTATGGTAGATGGCTTGCAATCATCACTGTATTATATCCAGGCTTACTCTATAGACTTCTATACATTTCTCTAATTGAGAACTTCGCTTTCTGTTAAGTGATGTCAATCCACGAGAATTTATCGGTCAATTCGGGAGAAAGATTAAAGGATATGGCTACTCGCAAGGATAAAATACCATATACATCTTGGCTTTCGAATACTTTTATTGGCTCCATTCAATATTGATTACACAGTAAAACAAATATATCTACTATAATATATCTTTAAATACGAATATATCTACTATTTTCTAAAACGATGTTTTAATGATTGGTATGGGGATGGTCCTGTGATGTGATTAAGTTGTACATCAACCCAAGTCTCGTTTGAACGTATCGCTTAATATTATGTATAATATTTATATAGTACAATAATTTCATTTAGAGAGAGAACATAAGTGATAACATTCAACGCCTCCATTATCAAAAATGATTACTGCAGTAAGTAATATTTTCAAATCACGTAACAACCTTATTAGTCCAGCTTTCAAAAGGTGTGTAAAAAAAGCTCTGAGACAAATTTCGTACCCAACTAATTTGCACCATTTAGAAAGAGCTCGATCTAATTACCAGTGCCTGGAGTTTATTCAAGGAGGCGTTTTCAACATAAATATTGACAGTTCTTGTAGAAAAATTATTATGGTGTACAAAATCCAGATAAAAAAAAACATCCAGCAAACCAAGAAGACGAATGTCATTTAGTAAAACAAAGACATGACCAAAAAATACAGCTGCGCAGTTGCAACATTTCGCATGCAACGGCTCCCGTCAATACACAAAAGGCACTACGTCAA
>CAXKVY010012943.1:0-30002 GCA_964058915.1 Tetropium fuscum
GGAAATCGACAGGCCAAAGCGCATTTTGAATGCTTAAAAAATAATTATTATCAAGTAAAGACCACCCGCAGAATTTAGTTAAGGTTATCATTAAGACAAAAAACAGAAATTAAATACGAGAGATTAAGGTAATTTGACAGATGGCGGTTGTGTTTAGGGGCTGAAACTTTTTTTTGCGGTTTTCGGCGAAACGTGCCCACCTAGCGGAAAACGTCATTTACAAAAGTTGTAGATAATAAAGAAATATTATACTTTCATATTGGGCATTTTTTAACATAATGTCAAATTTTTCGAAAAAATGGCGGAAAACCTATTTTACAGATTTTTAGTTTTTTCTCTCGTAAAAATAAATCATTTGATATACAAAAATTGTATACAAAATATAAAAATTATATAAAAAATATTATAAAGTCATTCATGTGGTTAAAATATTTTGAAATAGGAATATTTAAATAGGAATAGTCACCCTTAGGTATAGTAAAGGAATTTCCATTATCCAAATATATTCTATTTGAGTATATGGGAATAGAGTCTGCAAAATCTAAACTGTTTTTTCATATCTGGGTAAATTAATCGAGTGTTCGGTTCATTACTTAGTAATCAACAAGTAATCCGGTTAGTATTAATTCAGTTTGCGTACAAAATAAAGCCTCTTAATCAATTTACGAGACGTACATTAGAGCTTGTAATTAAATAGGACGGGATAATAGCTGAGGAGAGAAGAAAAGTTTTCTGCGAAGAAGTAGTACAAATTCACTTGTAACTGATACTGATGCTATCAGACACAGACCAATTTCTTATTATGTTAAATCCATCGTTAACTTTCAGTCATGGCACTTCAATAACTCTTCCCGGCAACTCATTAGATTATCTACGAACAAGTGCAATCCCATAAACTGAATTTTTCGCAAAATCGCATGACAACTTCCGTGTATTTCTGTGAGATATTATTCATAATTTTATATCCATCTGTGATGTTTGCACTATGACATAGTGCACTATGCATAGATAACACATTGTGTTCTCTTTTAATTTGACTATAAAATCTTATAGGCGTAACAATAAATTTAAAGGTCACAATCAATTTTACGCCTGAAATTTTATAAATTCAGAATATATTCAGAATTTTATATATTCATGCATTACTCACTTAAGGTGGGTAATGTAAACAAACGGACAAACGCATTTTGGGTCTATATTATACTTCCCGACAAATTTACAGGCAACGACTTTATCATTTTGTTACAGTATAAATAGAATATTTTCATAGTTTAAAATTATTATTTAATGTCTTCGTTCGGATGATGCCACCTTGGTTGTCGAAACGCTCGTCGGGCGAAGTATAGGTGTTTTGGTGTTCGTGGAGACTCAGTCGTCGTCATCATAAGTGCTTACTTCATTGTCTCTAAAAACGTCTAAACTAAATTGATTAACGATCGGCTGGCCCTTACATACTACTTTCAAGGTTCTAGAAACTTCTAGAAGCTTGTCGATTATTCCATCCCATTCTATATTGTATATGATGTCGCGCATAGTTCTACATAAAGTAGTTAACATCTCCTTATGCCGCAGCTATTATAAATGGGGCCAGTGGGCCCTTTCCGTATGTATAGTGGTTCGTTTCCGTATGCATGTCCAGATATAGCACTGCTAAGTGTGTCTTCCTTCTTATTCGTCTATTTGCTTATTTCTCTATGTAATGAAATGCTACAAACCCAAGTTTACTTTTCACAAATATATATATATATATATATATATATATATATATATATATATATATATATATATATATATATATATATATATATATATATATATATATATATATATATATATATATATATATATATATATATATATATATATATATGTATATAAGTTATATACTTATATAGTAAAACACATTCACTAATTTAGAATGAGCCAGATCAAATGACCCGGAGTGCATCTTCTATCTTCCTTGCTTCGTTTATTTCAATTTCAAAGTCAAGTTTATCTTGTCATCCTTGCTACGAACCTGATAGCAATTACATTCCAACCTTTTCGCATTCCTAAAAAGATTCCTGTAATAAATCGTCCATATTTGCATGCGACTGCCGACTGCCTATCATAACTTTACCAATTATAGAAACCTTATAACAAGCCCCTGGTGTAGTTACATGACAGTATATTACCATAATTAATTCGTTTCTACGGTCGCTTTTGAGGCTTGAATACATTACGGTTATATAGTTGAACCTACGGCTCCTAATATTTATGTAGGTGGCTTTGGTTGCGTTAAGGTAATTACAGGATCGCTTTATATAGTCATCAAATCAAACAAGCCGCTTGTTAAACAGATTTAATAAAGTTATTTTATCGAACTGATAAACTGATTTGTATTAATATAGCAATAAATGTATAATTACTACTGGCAATTTAATAACTACCCGTGTGATGGTATTGTTTTGTATAGATAATTCTAATGCAGCGGTCATATTCAAGTTTAAACTAAATGGAGAAACAATTGTTGGTAATATGGAACGCATCAGTTTTATTAGGTTCCAACCTCTTTATAACTAGACATTTCAAAATCAGATTATGGCCTTTTATGCCCTGATTATTTATTATTTATTATTTATGCCCTGATTTTGTTAATGATTTTTTGTTTTGTTAGTATCAGTGAGCTAGAGCTGAGTGGACACGTAGTCAATATATTCTCCTAATAAAATTCAAAGTACATATATGAATTTAAAACCCTAAATCTTTGATTTTAAACAACTTTGTTGTAATTTGTGTAAAAAATAAATAAATAAATAAATAAATAAATAAATAAATAAATAAATAAATAAATAAATAAATAAATAAATAAATAAATAAATCAATGAATGAATGAATGAATGAATGAATGAATGAATGAATGAATGAATGAATGAATGAATGAATGAATGAATGAATGAATGAATGAATGAATGAATGAATGAATGAATGAATGAATGAATGAATGAATGAATGAATGAATGAATGAATGAATGAATGAATGAATGAATGAATGAATGAATGAATGAATGAATGAATGAATGAATGAATGAATGAATGAATGAATGAATGAATGAATGAATGAATGAATGAATGAATGAATGAATGAATGAATGAATGAATGAATGAATGAATGAATGAATGAAAGTATGAATGAAGGAACGAACGAACGAACGAACGAACGAACGAACGAACGAACGAACGAACGAATAAATAAATTTATTAATAAATAAGTAAATAAATAATAAATTGTTTAATATAACATAATTCAAAATTCCCGGCGAACGCGTGTTTCATCAGAGCCGCCATATTCATTGACAAGTGACGTCAAAGTATTTGTTTACTTTTATATATTGAGTTGAGAATGGAAAAAATGCATGTCGCTCGCTGAAGTAAAAATATTTGAAAAATTTTTTGTAATAAATCATGTGGGCCAAGAACTGTATTTTTTTAGCAAAGCGACACGCTTCTTCTTCTTCTTATTATTATTATTATTATTAAGTAAGGTATAAGTATGTTTTTCAGTTTTTAGTAGTGATAATTACCTCTTATATAAAAAATCTAATGACAGGCACATTTTTGTCTCTTTTACAGCGAGAAAAAGGAGAATGGTTTTTTATCACCGATGAAAACGCCTGTTCCTTTTTCTTCGGCAATATAAGTAATCAAAATGGCGGACGGTTCTGCCATTTGTGGTCCAATCTGATATCAAAATCATTACATCTGGATTTTCAATATTATTGTCAACATAAATATTGATTATATAATGATTCGCCACAAAATCTGTATTTCCGGATTTTTGAGACTTCAGATCACGACTATATTCACTAAGGTCAGTATTATTATTATAATATACTGAACACATACGGAAACGAAAATGACCGATATTTGCATTTTTATATCTTTACCTCTCACTAGCTCTTACACATTGTTGCAAAAGCTTCCAGAAGTATTTTTACTTCAATCTTAATCAATACTAAGTTTCTACATACCCACATCACACCGGATTTCTCTAAATTAGGACCTTACAAGGAATCCACACTTATTGCCACCCTCCCACGGACTTATTGCCCGATACAACGCACACCCTTTTCGTGCTGCCTGCTTTTATAAACGATTTGGGAATGACAAGAGGCAAACACGTGTGAAAGACGTCTCGTGAGTATTTCGATCTTAAGAGTTAATATTCTATTACTGAACCAAATAGATATTCATTTGCGATTCATAAATCTTGTTTAGGGGTGGAAGACGGATTGCAGCGACATACTGTTGTAGGGCCGTGTGACAGTGAGCTGAAGAGTCTTTAAGTTTTTATCTTCTGCATGTTGACGCATCGTGGTATTAATTGCATTTACTATTCTCAGTCAAGTCAAGTAAGTTTAGTATTGAAAATACTACTGGGCGGGTTATATAGGGACCCGCTCATGAAAAATGTATGTGACCTCAATAGATCTGTTGAGGCCACGTAGTATAATATATACTCGTGATCATCCACCTAAAGAAAAATATTTTTATGTAAATCGACCTAGCGGATCCTATTTTGGAATTCGCTAGGTAATCCGGAAGATTTTAAGTACCTACATTTATTTGTACAAGCATAGATTGTACAAGTAAATAACTTGCACTGGAAGTTGGCTGTAATATCTGAAGAGCTTCGTTTTGCTTCTTTTAGTGTCATCCTTGGGACAAGAACATTGTTTTTCATGTAGTAGCCAAAATCTGTAGGTTTTGAAATTTGAGGTTGAATTTTACTAGTGCTTCTGTAGATCGTGCATTGCAAAAAGGCACTTTTTTCACATGTAATGAAAATGCATCTTCTATTGGAGTCTAATCTCTAAAATGAAATACAAACTATTATAGTTAATAATACACTTCATTGATCAAGAGGTTTCAAATTTTCATGTAACAAAAAAGGAAGCTTGACTAATTTCGTAAAAAAAGTTTTCTTTCATTTTTTTTGTATATACCATAGTTTTCGAGAAAATCAATATTGATTTGTATTTTGAATGCGCGCCAATTTTCGCTGATTTGAAATTATTGGCGCGCGGCCTATAGAGAAAATTGTATGGCTCTAAAACTAAGCAGGCTAGGATTGTGCATTTGTTGTATTTGTTGCCATTTTTGATGGCTACTCATATTTATCAGTATATAAAAATAATAATATAATGTAGTACTCACTTGATTTTTTGCGCTTTCGCTTTGCGAATTCGTCCATACTTTATGTAAGACACTACCATTACTTTCCTATAAACTATCGTCTGGTAAAGTCCTGCTGTTGTAAACAGGACCACCATGTTTAAGTAGGTAGGTATTCAGAAAAGAAATATTTTAATTTGCCTGCAACTTCAATATCTTATGTTTTCTGTTTTTATCATTCTCCACTATTTACTTTCAAATTACTTGCAACATATACTGACATTTCCTCTAAACATCTGCGTAAATAGACGGAATATATAAAAATTCAATATCAAGAAGACATTTTTTATGACGCAGTAACGAGTCAGCGCTTAAATCAGATCCCTCTCTCTCTCTCTCACTCTCTCTCTCTCTCACTCTCTCTCTCTTTCTCTCTCTCTCGCTCTCTCCTTCTCTCTCTTTCTCTCTCTTTCTCTCTCTCTCTCTCTCTCTCTCTCTCTTTCTCTCGCTCTATAACAACAAAAATTTCCTGATTTAAATTTGAAAGTTCAGTGCTATACTATCCTAAACCGAAAATTCTGTGTACAGCGTTTTGTAAATGTATTTTCGACAACGCCGATTTCAACCTATCAACTGTCGAGAGATTTAATCCATTCAACGATTTAATACATTCCAAAAGTCAAAAGAAAAATGGATGGCTATCTTGATTGTTATTCGATGTGATAAATTTTATAAACACGTTTGATATTTTTCAGCATTATTCCAAGAAAAAATCATATTTCCTAAATCTGACGATTTTTGATAATTTTGAACAGTTTTGGTAATTCTGAACAGTTCACCTACTGAAAGAACGTATCAATTCAAATGTAGTTAGAGTAGATTTTATTTGCAATAAGCATCACTTTAAAGGAAATGTCACAAGGCCGGCCCTAAAACTTTATTCAAAATTTCTGACACAAGTTTTTCTTCTGCTCTAGTTTGCCTTAGTCCCAAGTGTAAATGAACACTTAAAATGCAGGCAACGAACTTTATGATGGCAATTATATCCCTTCTTTAGTTAATATTTCTCATATTAACGCGCCACGTTCTCTGACAGCTGAAAAAATGTAGGTAGGTATTTATTTTCTGCTCAGAGCAGGTCACAATTACCGTTAAAACATATTTTTCCGCTTGCATCTTAAGTTAGTATTATTAGCTTCTGAGAGACCAAGGCGTAGAAAATTAATCCAAAAGTTATTATATAAAAATATGCTGAAGGAGACAGCAATATAATATAATATGCACCTTGTACCGGGTGATTCATTATCAGAGGTCGCCGGCCATATCTCAAGAACTGTATGAGAACGTTGGGGGAAAAAATCTATGACAAAAGTGGACCAGAGAAAACGCTGGAAATTATTTTTAAGTTTGGAAGATGACAGCTAGAGGGCGTTACAGTAACATTAAATTAGAAAAATGAAATATCTCTTTAATTTGCTATATAAGGTATACTGAAAATATGTTCTTGGTAATGTTCGTAAACGTTTGAATCACTTTGATCAAAAAGAAATTTTTCATAGCTCCGAAAAATAAGGGGTGGAGGGAAGGTAAACATTTATAAAGAATAATGAGAAACAGCATCGCCATCGTTTCCGGCATCAACGAAGACGGGGGATAACGCGGGTTTCTCCCGATGAAGGGAAATCACTTTTCACCCCCGTCGGGGGTGGTTCTTGGCCGTTCATGGGGTGGGGTCAAGTCAGGGATGAGAGACAGCGATGGCGATGAGAGGATGAGAGGATGAGGGGATGAGAGGCAACGATGGCGATGCCATCGTTTCCAACATCATCGAAAACGGGGGCTGACGCGGGTTTCTCCCTTCATCAGGAGAAAATCACTTTTACCTCCGTCGGGGGTAGTTCTTGGCCGTTGAGGGGGTGGGGTCAATTCAGGGATGATAGACAGCATCGCCATCTTTCCGGCGTCATCGAAAACGGGGGTTGACGCGGGTTTCTTCTTTGATCACGAGAAATGCTCAATTCGCCCGTTTGGGGGTGGTTTTTGACCGTTTTCGGGGGGTTGCCACTCAAAAATTTTAACCCCTACCATCGTGCTCAGCATCCTCGAAAAAGGGGGGGGGAAAGGTGGTTTGGTAGCGTTCTAATATACTTATAATTTTCGGGTTTTTTTCCGACTCACAGAATGTGCTATATTGACACATATTTTATGGACAGATGAAGCTACTTTTAATAGCAATGGTGGGTAAATCTGCACAATATGCATTAGGTACTGCTCAAGAGAACATTCGCATTGGACGTTAGAAGTCTAGCATCAAGGTCGGTGGAGTGTCAATGTTTGGTGTTGTGTAACAGGAACACAACACCAAATTATTGGCGAACCACACTGGGGAATCATCTTAATTTTTTAAGAGAATAATTTCCCATTCCTTTGGAATACATGTAGGAACCAGGAGGAACATGTTTCTGCAACATGATGGATGTCCAGCACACTATTCACTTGCTGTGCGTGAATATCGGGATACAACATTTCCTCACTTGGAAGAGGCAGTTTATTTCCATGACCCGCTAGATCACCTGAGCTTACATGTCTTGATTTTTATCTCTGGGATAGAGTGAAAGCTTTAGTGCTTCAAGAACGACCAACGACAAGGGAAGAAATACTTTTTAGAATGCAAAATGCCATCCATAGTATATCCGCTGCGGAAGTGGATTCTGCCATGCAGAAGTGTCTGTCGCGTGTTACTACACGTGAGAGACAAGCGTTGTATAGAGAATGATGGAAAGCAGTTTGAACATCTGGGTATTCATTAGAAATGGTTAATGAACAAATCTTGAGTGGGTTCATCGGGCCAGTGGAAACAAATCAAATGTATTTTATCAATTGCAAATGAGATACATATAAATAATTGATAAATGCAGTTTTCTAGCTTTATCCTTACTTATTTTCAGCGTTTATGACCCTATGAGTCTTGGTTTTTGCAATTTTTAGTCTCATATAAATGTGACTAAATGTGACTACTGCGAATAAACATGTTTCCATTTGAAATTTCGGAGAAAAAACAGAAAATTTAGCATCCGCGAAAACAGTTGCATTGGCATATTCTATTCTAGAAATGAATTCAAATTCGTTTGATTGAGTATGTTATGCCAAACCGGGGTAATCGCCATTTCTCTTTGCAAATGTTTACCTTCCTCGCGCAACCACTTAATTTTTGGAGCCATGAAAAACATTTTAAGTTACTCAAAATTTTACGAACATTACCTAGCAAATTACGGAGATTTTTAATTTTCATTATTGTAACGTAACTGTAACGCCCTCTAGCGGCCATATTACAAACTTGGAAATTATTTCTAGGGATTTCTCTAGTCCACTTTTGTTATAGATTTACCCCCAACGTTCTACTCGTATGTCTTACAGTTCCTGAGATGATCAGCGTCCTCTGATAATGAATCACCCCGTATATTCCATAATACATGTTTAATTAAGCTACACCTTCCTTGCCACCAAGCTAAATAAGGGGTTGACTGCTAAAATAAACAAATCGGCGTCTTAATCAGGTTTTGGGGTGAGAAAGTGAAAAGGGGACACTCGCAAGAAGATGTTATGAGAAAATTATACAACGCAACTTTCTCGTTAATTTAATTTATTTTTTAGTTTATGCGATGTCAAAACATGTCATCTATATAGACATGATTGCTTGTTATTGTTAAATTGAGTTATTATGAAGGAATACAAATGAAATATTGTAGTGGTGTTCGCTTTGACGTTATCAGATATCCAATCTACAACTTGCTTACAAGTATTGGAATACAATGGAATTAAATTGTATTTGTAGTGTTTACATGGTGGATCTGTTATAACAAGACACTGTGATAATTTTGCAAAGAATTATCCATCCTACTTTCAAGAACTGGAAAAAATATTTAAAACTATATCAAACCTTTTAGCGTCGTATTTTAAACAAGAAGATGGACTACGAGAAAATATTTGTTTAATTAATTTAAATATCTATAAATTAGAGTTGTCACCGGTGCATTCGCCATTTTTTTCTGGTATATCTGGTGAGTTTCCCTGTATATCTTAGGAATCCAATGTCTAATGTCAATAAAACTAAAATGGGACCCACTTTAAAATATCCTCTTTCCAACAAAAAAAAAATTAAAATTGATTTATAAATGACGGAGTTCTGAAGTAACAAACACATACAAAAAAACAGTCGAAATGAGAATCTCCTCCTCTTTTGAAGTCGGTTAAAAAAGAATTAGGGTTCCGCTTAAAAAAATCCATAATTGTGAACAAAATCGGACTCAAATAGGGAAGTATATCAATATAATCAATATAAACTAAAAATATGACTAATACCTCGAGACCTTCCTCCTCCTTCATATACGCTACTGTGATGTGCGCCTTTATCGTCTATTACTTCAGCAGCTAATTATCCACCATCCTTCCAGCTTTCTACTTTCCTAAGGCGCCATGAAAGTCTCTTCCCTATGTTAAATGTAAAAAAGCAGCAAAAATCAATCTGTTCCAGACTTAATCATTGATAGGTTTTACGATGGTAAGTCGTTAGATGGTGTTGATGGACAATTTAGATTGTCCTTACAGATATAGGGACGCGTACATATTATTTAGTAAAGTTGCATTCACCCTAACTTGATGTTTTACAGACATATTTATGAAGAGTTATAAACAGATAAGTAAATTACGTAATGGTTTATCGATTATTAACGTGTTGAAATATTATTTTCCTTTTGATACGCCCGTATTGATCTCACCACGCGACAAATGACTCCTAAAACAAGAGCTAAAATGACTTATCAAATAGTTTTGAAGTAAAACCACGTCGTATCATTCTGAGAAATAGCTCAAGACTGACCGGTCCTGAATTACTCCTCAACAGAAAAAATATATTTCAATAGGGCAATAGCCGAGAAACCATCACATAATGAATTGTGGCTGTGAAAAACTTTATCAATGGATAGGCAAATGTTTCATAAGAAAAACTTGCCTGTTATCACAGACAATTGATCTGTGCTATTACTATTAGACATCGTCTACAATATGCAGGGTCTTGTTATCCACATTGGACTTTTCAAAAAATAATAATCGTAAAATGGTCATTTAAGGGAATATTGAAAAAGTTATTTTCAGGTTTTTCAGATGGTCATATTTCGAGAATATTTTTTGTTAAACTTCAACGCTCTACAGTGGTTTTCACAGTAAGGTTTTCCAAAGAACTTGATAGATAATTCTTCACTGTTGGAATGTTTTTCTGTTTTTCTTCTTACTGTTCCTTGTGTGAAGGGATCAGTGTGGGATTATCACCATGCGCTTGGGAGAACCTCCATAGATGAATCTCCATATGTTGGGTTGAAGTACATCACAAGTACAATGGCAATAAAGAAGCTGATATATTGGCTTAGAAGACAGCCAGTCTGGAACTTTTGATGTCAAACTAACACTGACGTGGCTTTCCGCGATCACCAAAACACTTAATATTATGCCAACCAACTGGTCCGTTCTGGTGGCCCCTCCGGTATACTGCCAATTGCAGTGATACTATAAATGATCAAGGAAAACGCCCATAAGAGATTTAAGAAGTTATGGGATGAAACAAGTACCTAGCTCCGGCTCTTGATATATCTCAGCGAAGAGACAGCGAAGAATTATCTAGCAATGCAACTTAGACTAAGACTCACAATAGGAATCCTAACTGGACTAATATGAGGAAAAGGTAGCCTGGTGTCAACCAAATGAAGTTGGTGTCAGCCAAATGAATGTGAAGTAAATTGACAAGATATACGCCAATTATACATTTTTGAAGTGAGTACATTGTATTCTTTGCAAAAATTGAAAAATGTAAAGGCGTTCCATTTAAAAGAATGAATTGTTTAAAATCTTGTCGCGTCTGATACTCGTTTATTTTTTCTGATGAGTAATTTTGACGGTTGACATAAAGTCCTAAAACTGTTGTAGGTATTTGCCATTTTCATCTATCTCTTAAATTAAACCCTGTAGATGTCAAAATATGCGGTAAAACCCTGTGAGTTTTTACATAGCCTGTTAGGATTATCTTTATATCTACTCACAAGACTTACATTGTATTGAACCGCAAAAAGACTGCTATTCACAGTTACGTAATAGCTAGAAAAGTACAAAGCCCTCTTATCGGTTCAGTATATAGCCATTCAACACGTAACCTTTCCTATTATCGACAAGTCCTGAAAGGATTCCGCTATTAACTGAAATGCAGTTAAATAATTATTTGTTTCGGTGCTTTAATTTGTCAAGTGCAATGACTTTAAAAATAGGGAAATTAGTTGAATAATTAGGCGTCAAATTAGAATTTATGGAAGAATTAATTTCCAGTAAGCTGGAAATAGTAATGATACCTTCATTTGATCCTAAATGTGTGTAATCTGAGTTCGCACTATCCCATGAGGTGACTATAACCGTAGCCGAAAAATCGCGAAATTTTTGCACTTTTTTCAGTTTTTGCTTGTAGCTCGAAAACGGTGCATCGGACGGAAAATGTCATCACATTCAATATAATAATTCTGTGTCGAGCGACCATTTAAAACTCCAAATTCGGTTCAGTGGTATAGCCGAAATCAAAAGAGTTGGTATGACTCCCGGAATGTCGACCAAAAAGAAGAGCGACTTCGCGTAGTGAGAGCCGCCGCTGCCATTGGCCGCGAGATTTTAAGTCGGTGAATTATCCCCTTGATACTTACCCCAGAGCGGAAGAATTTCTGAAGGACGTTGATAATGGCATTCCAGAAACCTGTTCATGTGCTTGTGGGGTCAATTGTAAACTCCAAAAAGGAAAAATACCTACTCGGCCTAAACAAAAAACGGAAACCTGTGCTCTCACGCAATAATTAATGCTGCGAGACCGCGGTTCTTCCTGCCCCACCGCTTATAAGACTTGGTGCAACGCTTCATAAGAAGTACGGATCAGGAGATCTCCTGGAGGTGTTATCAAGTCTTGTGTTTTCTTGTTCATGTTTCGAAGTTTAGCTGTTTCAAGTATATGTGCTTCAAGACCCACCGCAAGTCGTGCTGGAAGATTCCTTTAGCCAATGGGTGCGTGACAATGCTAATGTTAACGTAGACATGATTGACAGCTCCAACGCGTGGCATTCTATGAGTGCCTAGACGTCACAGGGTGGAATATGGAGAAGATTACCTCTGATCAGCCATTTCAGAAATCTCATACTCTGTGCCTACCATTCCTCAATGCACCTTCAGGAAATCCTGACACTATATACTATGTTCTCCTTGATAAACAAAAATACTGCTTTGTGACGTTTGAGCAGCCTCTGTATTACAGAGCCAGAGAGATAGTGGCTTCCTGCAGTTCTAAATCCCCATTATCATCAGTGATCGTGCACCTAGGTGGCCTGCTGATGTCTTATGGGTGCTATTGGATACGTAATGGAGGGTAGGCGGTGGCAGGATGTCCTTAGCACCATTCAACAGCTATCAGGGGTCATATTTTAGTTCACCTGGAACTGACAAGAACTGTAGTGTCAACAATGACCATTACTGACGACGAGAATCTGGCAATATTGGATATGCCGAATGGTGCATTTGCAAATCATTATATTATGTAGTTGCTATTATTGTTGTATGATTAACTATTATATGTACTTACTATTATATGTACTTATTATATTTTGCGACTACATACGGAAATGAGAAATTTTCTCGGTTTCTAACTTTTGACTTCGGCTATAGCACTGAACAGAATTTGCAGTTTTAGGTATTCATTCGACGCAGAATTTAACCCCCGATAATATTGAATGGGAAGACATTTTCCGCCTGACGCCTAATACCGAGATCTAGTTACGAGCAAAAACTGGCTACCTTCGCGTTTTTTTGGCTACCAAATTTATGCTCACCTCCTGGGATAGTGAAAATTCAAATTACACGCATTTGGGACCAAATGAAGGAATTACTGAAGGTATTACTTCTCTTTCAAGAATTATTGTGGAACCCACTTTACCACAAAAAGTTCAATGGTATTAGGCAATTTAGTCAAATGAATGCCAATGATGCCGATGTGACAGGGCCGAGGAACGTGTAAAATGGATCCGTAATGTTTGAATGGGAAACATTCTTGTTTCCCATTCAATTGTTTGTGCAATTGTTTTATGATATGACGAAAGGTACATAGTGTGATCAATATTTTGTTATACTACATGATAATGTCAAAATGTGATGGGTGATGTATATAAAATCATTTGCTTTTCCTTAAATTCCTGGGAATCGGTTATACTTGACAACGCTGTTAAAAATGCGGTAGCAGGTGTCAATATAATGATGGCTTTTTGCTCGGGCTTTTATGTCTCATATTTCGATGTTACAAACTATATATATATATATATATATATATATATATATATATATATATATATATATATATATATATATATATATATATATATATATATATATATATATATATATATATATATATATATTTCTTCTGTCCGTCTGTTGTAATTGAACTCCACCTAACCGCTGGACCGATTTTTATGATGATTAAATTGATTCGAGAATGGTTTTCACTTTCAGAATTTGTCCGATAAAAAATATTTTTTTAATTAATTAAAATATCTGTAAATTAGGGTTATGACTGGCGCACTCGCCATTTGTTCTTGTATATCTGGTGAGTTCCCGGTCTTATGTCTTTCGAATATAAGGTCCAATGCCAATAAAACTAAATTGGCACCTATTGAAGACCTTTTGAACAAAAAGAGAATTTTTAAAATTGATTTATAAATGACGGAGTTCTGAGGTAATAAACATAAAAAAATACAACCCAATTGAGAACCTCCTCCTTTTTTTGTCGGTTAAAAATGCTTTTCAGTTTACTGGAAGTTAATACTAATACTAATACTATTAATACTAATTAGTGTGTCTACTGTTTTGTGGTGGATATTTAATTTTAAGTGGTATGACACATATTTGTAAACTCGGCAATAAATTGCAAGAACTTGCCGATCAATATTTCCATTAATACAGTTCGGTAGACCATGTAGACAATCCGTACCATATCCATATTGTTCAGATAATAAGACTTAAAAATAAAGCACGATTCTCACATTTCGCAGGTGTGTCAACTACATATTCCAACGTAATACACGAGGGTATTTCTCACCAAAATATATCGCTAGGTTTATCATATAAGTTCATTGAAATTATGACATTTAAGTGGTATATGGTGCAATAAATTTGGATAGTTATGAAATTTACGTTAGGGAACTAAAACGTTAACAAAAGCATATCAGAATGTTGTATTAAATTTGGTAGAGGTATATATATATATATATATATATATATATATATATATATATATATATATATATATATATATATATATATCAGAATGTTGTATTAAATTTGGTAGAGGTATATATATATATATATATATATATATATATATATATATATATATATATATATATATATATATATATATATATATATATATATATATATATATATATAAACAATGCGTATTTATTTTCTGATTTGTTTATTTATTATCTATATAAAAAATAAATAAATTGATTTATGTCCATAAATATCCACATGATAGTACGTTGTAACACCGAATTTTATTTTTCTTGAAAAATATGACAACTATTTTTAAAATTATTAATCGGTCGCGATTTGAATAATATTTAACAACTAACTGACACTGTCAAGAAAATTAGTTAGATGTACACGAGATTTTAAAAAAATATCTTAATCATAATAAAAAAAATATCTCAATCATAATGTCAAAAATTCCTTATGAGACTTGTCCAATTTTTTTTGCTCACGATTGTACTATGTGATTGAATTTTATAAATTTATCACGAAACTGCTTACAAGACCTCAAAAGCGATTTCCACGAAAAGGCGATACTAGAGAACGGCACTTTTATCGACAAGATAATTCCTGTCACTGCAAAAACTTTCCCTCATATCACCCCTGAAAAATGACTTACTTTTACCAGTTACTTTCCTTCCTGCTAAAGTTATGATACGAGTTGCCTTCTAATACGTTTGGTTGTTGAATAAATCTACACATCTACCGAACTTCGAAAGTTATGCTAATTTACCCTTTCATACGCTTGGCGAGAACCTACTTCTGCTCCCTTTTCGTTTCAATAAACTGCTTTGTTGAAAACCGTTCAAAAACAGATGATTAGGTTATTATTCACAAACGTCTAAAACTCAAAATTTTAAAATTGGAAATTGGAAGAAACACGAGCATATATAAAACCCAACCCTGGGTATATCTGGACTTTGTAGCATATTATATATTACATATTATATATTACATACATATTACATATTATATTTCATATATTACATATTATTTATTAATCAAAAAATATACAAAGGAAGATAAAAAGTACCGTCAGGAATGGTTAAGTTTGAAGTATTATATTTTTTTAAGACCAATTTGAATTACTCATTAGGAAACGCGTAGATAAATTATCGTATTTATAACCTCTTTATATATTAAAAACAAAAATTAACCATATTATAAAGATTACTCAAATTCTGTTTTTTTAGATTCTACAAGATTTTACGCATTTCAAAGTTCGACATCTTCTAGATAAATATATGCCAGCTACTTGTATATACCAAATACAACAAATTGGTATGAAAAATAGAGTAGAAAATTATTTTCTATGAATGTGAGTTCTTATCAAAACTAATTTCACATAAAAATATCGCTATAAAAATAGTCAATTCAAGTGTAGATGATTAATTAAATAAATCCTAAATCATTCTGAAGCACATATATATATATATATATATATATATATATATATATATATATATATATATATATATATATATATATATATATATATATATATATATATATATATATATATATATATATATATATATATATATATATATATATATATATATATATATATATATATATATATATATATATATATATATATATATATATATATATATATAAATATATATATATTTTAAACCGGATGCCTAATACTTAAAAGCAATTGTTTGTGATACATTTCGAAAATGCGCATTTCTCGCTTGACATGTTTCACATTTGTAAATTTCTAGGAATATTAACAAAATTATAAATAATCCTAAATACGTCGAGAAGGTGCCAAGGTGTTTGAAGCTGGCCTGTGGGTGGTATATTAGCCTATATTAATTGCTGCTTTGTTTTCTTAGAGCTATCGAGAACGGTCTACAAAAACATTAACTATCATTTCCAGGTATTTCCTTACGTGTGGCTGCTATTAAAACATTATACGTCATTTAAAAAAAGCAGCCTGCAAAGTGCTTGTTAAAAAAATGCGCTGTCTGATGTCTATATTACATAAAATAGAGAATTAAAAGGAAACAAAAGGTAACCATGAACAGATAAGTATAATCTTATCTAAAATTATGTCCGATACGTCCGACACCGACATCACGCAAAGACATCCTATGGATTATATTATCTAATTCGATTTTCATATAAAATTTATATTACCTGCAATATGTCTTAGAACAATTTATATAGCTCCGTTCAGTTGCTTTCCTATATTTTTAAAAACACATGCGAATTTAACAGGATGCTATAAAATCTGCAGGGTAACATGATCTTAGCATGAACGTAACATGAACCCAAGCGTTCGACGTTTGACTTTCTTTAAATATGTGTTTTTGTGTTAAATATATATGAGTGATTTTTTCTAAAATGTACATAGGTAATAAACTGGCGGAGTAACCCTATTTGGTTAACAGGAATATAATAAAGGTAAATAATTTTTTGAGGTTATGTTGTTTTACTTTATTTGTTAGTCGGTCTTTATTTCAGGCCTGCATTACGTAAAATGTCCCCCAAAAGGTCACTTATAGATAATGGATAAATAGTTCATAGCCAACAAAAGAAGTAATTGCTAATGTTTTGATTTTATTAAAAATGAGGCAAGTGATGACTGATTCCACTCCACTCTCCACTTCCACTCTCTATTCCACTTTATAACTTGAAGCAGCGATTACTAAAAGCCACTGGCATATGCGAAGAAGTTATAGCAAAACAAAAAGCTGCTGTGGAAACATCTAGTACGTCATTTTCGTCACCTTCCAAAAAGAAAAGGAAAATGAAATTCTCCAGAATCTTATCTAGAAAATGTTGGTCCAATTTTTTAATAAGAGAAACAAACGGAAGGGTATGATTTTTATGATTTAATTACTAAATAATGCTCAACGATCGTTTATGTATATTATCTAAGCTACAGGTAGCTGAAAATTTTACAGGCTCTTCCACTACTTTATGAAAGCTTCTTTAAAAAAATGGGATTTAAATGGAAGAAGAGCTCTCGCAATCTGCTGATTATGATTGAATCTTACGATGTCAGACTGAAACGAATGGAATTTGTAAAAAAATATCATTTAGAAAGAAAAAAGAAATATATATATATATATATATATATATATATATATATATATATATATATATATATATATATATATATATATATATATATATATATATATATATATATATATATATACAAAAAAATACTTTCTAAAGGCTCTAATTTCAAAAAGTCATAGTTCATGCTGGCGATGGCGGGGAGAACGGATTTGTCAAACACGCACTTCTTACTTTGAAGCCAGGTAAATAAATAGAATCAATATTTATTCATTAAAAATACTTTTTGAAATTTATTTTTTAGGGTATAGATCAGGTGATTATCATGACTATATGAATGTTATAAATTTTGAGAACTGGTTAAAGACTCAATTAATTCCTAATCGGCTACCAAACAGCGTGCTTATTTTAGATAATGCATTTTATCACAATGTTATTGATGAGAAGGAACCCACAACTTCTTCACAAAAAGATTAATACATTTCCTTTTTAATTAAAAAAAATATTCTACATGATCCAACGAAAACAAAACCAGAATTGTATAAATTGGTAAAAGAAAATAAAACATACAGATTACCATATGGACAAACTACTATGACCACATGATCATGAAATATTGTGATTGGCTCCTGATAGTCCTGAATTCAACGCTATTGAAAATGTATAGGGTATAGTCCAGCGGTGGGTGACTAGTCATAATGTCGCCGTCAAATTGGCTGATATAGGAGCATTGGCATAAAAAAATTAAGGAACTACATTCAAAAGTGTGGCGCAATACCAGTGTTATAGTAAGATATTGAAAAAAAATATAGAAAACGAGCATTTTTATTTTGACTTCGTATTTGATTTACTGTTATAACAGCATCATCTGATCAGTATGACAATGATGGTAGCAACTGTAACCATATCTCTGGTGTTGCGTATTTGGACGAGCAAGACAATGAGTTTTGATTAACAATAAATTATAAAATAAAATTAGGAAACATGTGGGACAAATAAACTACCTAGTGCACTATTCGTACTTAATAGTATTTTTTTTGCTTTTAATCAGTGGAAATAAAATATAAAATTTTGATACGTTTTAATTCCGAGGCAATCTCATAAAACAAACAATTTCACCATGTCGCCACGCATATGCTTTTCACAGGAAATTCCATAGAAAAAATACAGTGTATTCTTTTTCATTTCCATACCCTTAGCCATATATCGTACATCTCGGAAATAAACCATGATCTTAGGATGCTAATTCTCTCATAACAATATCAAATTAAAAATGATCTTTGATCGCGTAAAGATCGAAAAATATTAGTCTGGTAAAAGCGCAAAAGATTTTCACATTTACTAGGCGATTATCATTCCTCACATCCTCGCCGCTATGCAGATCCTGCACTTTATTTTAGTCAATGGACATCTAAAAATAGAATATGCGGTTTATAAATTATTCATAGGCGTCTTGTTTTCATCACGTCGGTTTAAACTTAAACACGCGCTGCAAAGTTAAAGAGCATGACGAGCAAGTTTAGTAAACATTCTTTGGGGTTGACACTTAGTTTTTGCATCAACTGAATCGCTATCAACCCCCAGCAAAGGGCCTCAACAAGTAGATATTAACGCAATATAAAACTTTTTACATTATGTCCGATCGCACCTCAGATCCACCGCAGTGGCACGTTTCAAGCAGCAAAGCAAACTTCTAAATACCAGTAACTGTTTCTGGAAGACTTTCATTAAATAAGTTTTCATTAAATGTTTCCGGACATTTAGCATCAAGTCCCATCAGCCATTTGTCATTTAATTCATTAATTTGCAAGATATTGCTATCGGACCGAGTAACAGAAGAGTTGAGAGCGGTCTCCAAACTTTCTCAAAATAGCTGCCAGCAAAGTAAGAGATTACTTTTTTTAGAGAACGTGATGGACGTGTCGGTCCACAAGTTTAAGGATAAAACTAATTAAAGACCAAAACATCGAGCGTTATTGTCGAGAGAGTGAATCGGAAAAATCGTCATTTGATTTCAAATATAATTGTACTCGTATACTAGGTAGATATGTTGTGAGTTCCATGCTGCTTTCAAAATTCCTATTCGCGACCGTCGAGGTATCTTCATTTCTCAGTTACGCGATATTAGGATTTGGATTGAAAGACATTTGCTTAAAAAATCGGCATAATATGATGTCAAGAATTGACGAAATCGACAAAGAGAGAAGACGAGCAACATAAAAAAAGGCCAATACATGATAATGTTCAGCAGGCCTTCTGGAGGGGCTATATAGAAGAAGAGCCGAAAGATATACCTCATATGTGAGTCGAGCTACAGGTATTTCATAGCGCAGACCTAAAAATTATCTCACGAACACCGGATCAACTGTTTCTGAGAAAATCGTTCCTTCATCTCTCTTTAATATGTATTTCACCCGAGCTTCTAAACTGTAAACAATACTTTTTTTGATTATTTTACCCGATAAAGAGAATAAGACTGTGTTTGTCTCGAGTTATGTCTGAGTGTATAGGATTCCATAATATCTCATGAATCCGTCAGCATGTATGGGAAACGTAGTTTTAATTTTTGTTCTATCAATGAGGTATCGCTTGGTGCTCGATCAAACTTCCTGTAGAAACTTCCTGTAGAGTCCTGTAGAAAAGCGAAGGCATGCGTTTTGCAGTAGTCGAAGTCGTTTTGCATCGCAGAGTCGCAGTGCAGGTCCATAAATAGGATGGGCATATGACCACTTATAGGGAGGTATAGGGTGATAAGTAAGATTTAAATTTTTTTCATAAAATATGAGATTTTTTAGAAAATGGTCATTTTGACCACTTTTGCAATTCCGGATAGCCTGACGGAACTCCAAAATCGGATCTGCCAGGTCGATTTACATAAGAATAATTTTTTTATACATTTTAGACATTGCTCGTTCTCTGACTTAACGTATATATTAAACTCCGTGGCCTCTACAACAAATCTTTCGAGGTCATATACGTTTTTCGTGAGGCGGGTCGCATATATACGCGCCCAGTAGTATTTTCAATACTAAAATATGTTTTCGATAACTCAGTGTCAGAGGTTCCATCGGGTTAGGTATTTAAAATGTTTGTTGGATGCATGTAAGCCGTTTCCGAGGGAAGTGAAATTTAATTTAAAACGCATTTAACACACTCCGCGGTTTGTTCAGGCCAACCTCTAGGAATGCGAATGCGCCGTTATTTATCATGCATATTTTACATTTCCTTATGTAAAACATAGTCGGAATTTTTAAACAATTTGTTTATGTAAATTGGTACAATAGAACCTGCTGCAACGGACGAGGTATTTCCCTAGGAGAAATATAAAAATTCATGAAACATGTTGTAATATGTGCTCGACGGAAGGCAAACCTCTCTAGACTACGTGCTTGTTTACATAGAGGTATTGAAAAAGTATTCAAGGGATTAATTTGATATTAATTTTCAGTCGATAATAACTGAAATGCGGCTGCAAATTGGAATATATTATTATTCGATTAAACTTAAAAAATAAGGTAGTTAACAAACTTAAGATATATACAGGGTGAATTTGAAATACATACTGTTCCCTCCTGAGTATATTTCAACAGCGTTAACGTGGGCAACAAAGGTTTGTCGAAGCTAATAAAACTTGCAATAGTGATAGATTGCAGGTGTCGGACTCGACAATCGCGCCCTCTTTTTTTTTCGGGCAAAAATTTTTCTTTTGATATGACGCAAGTTATAACATTGTATTACTTTGTCTATTATCTTTGTTTATGTCTGGTACCATAACTAAGCGTTATGATACCTACGTGTCAGAATGACGGCACAAAAATATCGACGCAACAAATGCATGCTTGCATATAAATAATAAAATTTCATATAAAAGGCCAGCTACGCTGACTAAATAACATTACTTCTGTATTCACGTTGCTGTACGCAATAAAGTTTGTTCCTGTGTGAATAGGTTTATATTTCGTAGTTCTTCTATGCAGACACAGAAAGATTATTCGTATAATCTTTCAATTAATATAAAAAAATTGAGTTTTGTTATAAAAAAAAAACCTAACCGCACTAGAACGACAAGTTCTGCCCATCCCGTACTCTGAAAATTTTACAGTGTGTTTACTCGTTAAAATGAAGCCGCTAAGACCATTTTTCCTACTTTTGTAATAACTTTCAAAAAATGGCGATGTACTGGGGACAATAATTACTATTTATTTTAAAAATTACATAGCGTTGATAAATGTATTGAAAGTTATATATTACGTATTGAATATCACAAGTATCACAACATATATTTAACCTGGTGTATGCTCAAACGTGCACGTGTATAGTCACACAAAACAATGCCAAAGATTTTAGGGCTATCACTACGCAAATATAAAGAATAAAATAAAATAAAAAATGTGTGGCTCTTAGTATACTAAACTATGGCTTATCTGATTTAAAGCGTGTCCTGGCAAGGCGGGTCCCTCCATCATCCAAGTTTATGTGAAAGATTTTACAGCAGCAGAAGGCAAGTCCAACACTCCAAAGTAATCGAAACTGTTGTATATGTGTATACTGTTGTACAACCACTGCTGTGTATGCCTTGGTTATCCAAACCACAAAAACACATAGTCTTTCTCTTATAATTTCAATTTGGAAAGTCGCAAAAACTGTTTAAAACGGGAAACACTTAAACTCGAAGATTAATTAAAACTAAACGACGCGAGTCACTAAAGAAAATGGCGCCTCCCGATCCCCAGAAAACAAAATTATTTGTTTTGCCTAGCACGTCTTATACTTCACTGATATGTCAATATCGTCTTCTGCGTGAGCCACGAGTCACATAACAACAGAAAAGAAATAACAATAGTAGCACAACTGGGTTGCAACTAATACCCGTCAATAACTGTCATTGGTGTCGTAAGGGTCTATGGTAAATCGATAATGCGGCAAAGAAATCTGTTGCAATCTAAATCTGAGTCCTAATCACGAATGACAGAGGTTAGTGACGCGCCTAGTGACCTTTTCATAGTATCGTAGAACTAAAAACCTACAATTTAAAACACAGATTCCAATTCAGGTCACTTGAGCGAAAAGTGAACGTTACATGCAAATACTTAAATCTGTTAAGCTGACAATCAAGGGAATCGGGGAACAGTTTGCGACCACTATTTCTAGTATAATGCGATTGATACAACAGTATAGATCCAGCTTCATTACTCCGAGAATATCTACTGGTGCTTGAAGCTATTACAAGTGTTGTGATGATATATGCTGTAGATCATGGCGGGCTCTAACACTGAAATGTAAGGCAACAGTGATTCGTATCCTTGTGTTGATCAACACCAATAACGGAACTCGAATGAAGAAGGAGAATAGTAAATACGTTAACATAATTTAAAGAAAATACAGACACCTTGTGTATCAACTATATAAATCGGCCGCGTTTTATGGTAGATGGCTTGCAATCATCACTGTATTATATCCAGGCTTACTCTATAGACTTCTATACATTTCTCTAATTGAGAACTTCGCTTTCTGTTAAGTGATGTCAATCCACGAGAATTTATCGGTCAATTCGGGAGAAAGATTAAAGGATATGGCTACTCGCAAGGATAAAATACCATATACATCTTGGCTTTCGAATACTTTTATTGGCTCCATTCAATATTGATTACACAGTAAAACAAATATATCTACTATAATATATCTTTAAATACGAATATATCTACTATTTTCTAAAACGATGTTTTAATGATTGGTATGGGGATGGTCCTGTGATGTGATTAAGTTGTACATCAACCCAAGTCTCGTTTGAACGTATCGCTTAATATTATGTATAATATTTATATAGTACAATAATTTCATTTAGAGAGAGAACATAAGTGATAACATTCAACGCCTCCATTATCAAAAATGATTACTGCAGTAAGTAATATTTTCAAATCACGTAACAACCTTATTAGTCCAGCTTTCAAAAGGTGTGTAAAAAAAGCTCTGAGACAAATTTCGTACCCAACTAATTTGCACCATTTAGAAAGAGCTCGATCTAATTACCAGTGCCTGGAGTTTATTCAAGGAGGCGTTTTCAACATAAATATTGACAGTTCTTGTAGAAAAATTATTATGGTGTACAAAATCCAGATAAAAAAAAACATCCAGCAAACCAAGAAGACGAATGTCATTTAGTAAAACAAAGACATGACCAAAAAATACAGCTGCGCAGTTGCAACATTTCGCATGCAACGGCTCCCGTCAATACACAAAAGGCACTACGTCAAGACGGAAGAGGAAAATGAACACCCAGAGAGGTTACTCAGGAAGAGAATGGAGCTAGCCGGCTAGCCAAAACCGTTGAAAAAGTATAGAGCCGAAATATATTTCTGATTAGCTCTGATTATCCGAGCGGGTTAAAGGGAAATAAATGCTGTCAATTAAAAGACATATTGCAAGAATACCTCATCTCACAATATATATTTCCGCCATGCCATATTATTGGCGTCTTAATACCTTCATTGATCATTAAACCTAGAAAAATCCTCGACCACAGACTACGCTCAGACTTCATTTGTGGATTATACCGCATATGTTGTCTTACTCTTACCGTTGATTGAAGGAATTCTTACACAATATATCAGATATAGATTTAACTGTGTCTGTCTTCATATAATTTTTATCCCTATATATGCAAAACATGATCTGTTCTTATCAAAAGCCTTTACAAACTGCTTCATAATGCCCAGCGTGATATGCCGTGGAGGAAAGATGATTTTCTCTCGTTGAACTAAGGGGTCGTTAATGACATTCTGTATCCCAACTTCCATGTTTTCTCTGTTACGCCACTCTTTTCTAACCCAGTGGTGCGTTTTGTCTCTGCTATCCCAGAGGCACAAGAAGCAAGGATATTTGGTGTAGCCACTCTGCTGCCCAAGGAGAAAGTTTACCATTTTCAAGTCCACACAATTCACCCATGTATGTTCATTATACTTTGTCTTCTTCAAGACCAAAGCTATGTTGTCATATTCTTCTTCCATTTTCGCTGAGTGACCAATTGATATTGAACCATATATGTTCCCATTGTGTAGAAGGATACATTTGAAACTTGGCTTTGAGCTGTCAATAAATAGGCGCCAATAATCTGGAGAATAGTCAGGAAGACATACCGAGTATTGACTGCCGTGCCAACCTCAAACAAAATATATATATATATATATATATATATATATATATATATATATATATATATATATATATATATATATATATATATATATATATATATATATATATATATATATATATATATATCACATACTAGTACTTAGGTATTTAAATAAAAATAAATGTTCGGAAAAAGTAATTTATCAGCCATAAAGCAGAAGATTTATCCCCATTCTCAAATACTCCAAGATATTCATTTATCAAAGGAAAGATTCTCTGGCACCGGAAGTAAAACAAAACAATAAATTTAACAAATATGACTTTTGCCTTTTGTCAGTGAAATAACATGTCAGTATCTGATTATATTTTGCTTGTCGGCCGTATATTTTTATCGCGTGTTAGCGAAAGTTTTATAGCGTTATTCACTTATCTCCCATGTTTCTGGCGACCTTGAGGTCAACGGAAACAATGATAATTTGGGAGTGATTTCTGATGTTATATATTATATACCTACCGTTTTTAGTTTAATATATAAACCAGATGTATCTAAACCAATCAAAAATATTGTATTAGGTTTAACATTTTATAATTGTTATTGTATTTTATAATTGCTGTTGTATGTAGTTATAAACTGGCAAGAGAAATTAGAGCACCACCATAATTTTAATCTTTTTTTGCATTATAAATATAATGAGTTTTACTGTTTTATCATTTTTTTCGTAATTCCGTTCATATCTTACATACAGGGTGTTATACTGTGTCCCAAAATAGCTAACACCTATCAGGAGCTCATAGCTCTGATCGCTCTGATAGTTGCTTAACAAATTAATTAGTACTTAATCCAAGTCAAATTACCACTTCTGATATCTACAATTAGCAAACTCCCTGCTACGCATTATGTCTTAAAGCTATATCTATTGTATGTATTCTTACATCATTATACTGTGCTTGATTGATACCTTTGTCTCAAGGATATAGAAGATTTCTGGTTGGTCTTTATTCATAAGTCAGCTGATTATGAAAAGTTATGCTGGTCAGGGTCGTGGACCTGTAGAATGTAGGATTAGAGAACATCAAAAATATGTTACACTAAGTGAAAAATACTTTTAAAGAATTAGGTAAAGTTTACTTCGTAATTTTAATTGTTTATAAAACGGTGCTTAAGATACGAACCTCCCTTATTTATAGCATCTTTTAAGTCCTAATTTGGAGGTTCATCGAAAAGAATGGCACGATATGTGATTGCAGATTACGCCTCTTTTCCGCCAAATGGACACGATAGAAACAAAATAGAAACTTGTGTCGAAATAAAAACTGCGACGTTTTGCAAACTTCTTGAATACTTGTGTTTTTGGCAACTGTTTCTGTTTTGTTTTTCATGTCACGATCAGAAGCGGTATCGTCAAAAGATTTTGACGTGTTCACGAACTTTGATAGCCTACTTAGTGGAAACAGTAAGTTTGTGTTATGTTCGGTGGTTTACCGTTTTATTTACGAACCGTTTTCCTTACATTATTTCTTGGATTTTCATCAATATTGAGTAGTAAGACTTTAATGTGTTATAATTTCTAAACTACTTGAATGATTGCTACGAACATTTTTTATTTTGAAGAATAATACTTTGAGATCCTCATACATATCCTAATATTTTTATTGGTTAATAATTTATAATTGTTAAAGGGGAAGATAAAGTTAGAGCCTGTGTGAGAATCTTAAAGAATCATTCCTCAAAATAAAATTCATAGACCTTGCTTCCTACACAAGTGTCTTATTCGTATTGAAAATACCAGACACAAATTTTTGTTTACTGTAGTACAATACCTACTTGATTAGTTACACAGTTGTCAAAATAACTATTTTTATCAGTTTGTGGTGACGGCTGGTAGAAGTTTAGGATGATCATATCATATCATATGCTGAAAATGAGGCATCTATTATGCCTAATTGAAATAGTCGCTAGGAAAAAACATAAGGAAAAACTTATTTTCAAAAGAAGATGTCGAGAATGACTCTCGCGCAATAACAAACACTGTTTTATTGTTGCATGTGTGATCGCCCTCAATATCTACTGTCTGTTATTGACGATTATATGATTCGGTTTTGTAAATTTTAATAATGGTATATTCAAGTAATGGTTGTGTTAAAATAACTTTAGTATGTGCTAAATTGGTTGTGGTTGGCGCCGATTGCGAAACGTACATTATGAAACCAGATGAGAGTCAATCATTCCGTCATTCATTATTGACATTGTACGATATGTATTATAAAAATGGAGATAAAATTATCCAACCAACCAAAAAAAACCAACAACAAGAAATGATTTAATTCAGAAATAATTAAAATTATACAACTTATCTTAACACCTGCCAAGCAATTATCATAATGCCTAATTATATATTTTATGCTATTTAGTTTAAACACTTATTAAGTATTAATGTGACCAGTTACACACGTATAACCCAAATATGGCTATTTGCTGGAACTCCTGCAATCCTTTGAGTTCCACCGCTCGCGACCTCCATTGATATCAGTTAAACACATCGACTACATATGAGGCATTTTTATATTTTGTACACTAAGACCTATTTTTTTGTTGTTATAATTGACGGTAGTTATAAACGTGTTGCCAAATAATTATGTTTATAAAAGTTTAATATTATGCACACAAATATTTTCCCATTATTTGTGAAACCGTTTTCGAGATCTCCATAGTAGATTTTGAAGACAAGAATTAACAAGAAAATAGTGGTCAATGAAGGAGAGAATAAGAAAATGAAAGGACAGTTAGATCCAAATATTTTTTTATGGTAACATGTTAGTTATACCCTCAGAATCATTCTTCTGGCCAAGCCCTTTTTTTAACCATCCATTTTTGGCCGCCCCAGATAGCACATTATTTTTTTAATTTCTAATTCATAGGAGAACATTTTGGTCCAAAAATGGGTTCCTATAAGCTTTTCTGGCCGCTGATTACGAATCTGAGGTGAGTTTCCGAAAAATTAACGTGACAAGCGGAAAACCTGAAAAATTGATCGCTATTTCGACCGATTATGAATTTTAGCATAAATAAGTAAAAAACTTGAAGAGCCCTGGGAAATTGTGTAACATTCTTGGAAAATGCGGAAAATTGTCATTACAAGACCGTGTACCGTTTCAGAAATATAAGGGGTGCCTTATCGAAATATTGTTATTATTATTGTATTTATTATCTCCTAATTCAAATAGTTTGTTGAAATTTGGCGGTACATTTTTCTTAATAAGTATCGTGTTTATTATTAATTTCATTTCCTACTTGAAGCAGTGACGTAACCAAGGGTGTTGTTAAAGAGCCATTGTACACCAATGAGAAGTAGTGCGTTTGGAGTAAAAACGACATAAGGCATTACATACTTAATAAGAATCCCGATCACATAAACCATATCCATGCTATTGCACCTATCTACAATGATTAATTATCATTTAATCATCTTGTGTCGACGGCGTGGAAAAAGCTTGGATTAACACGATACCTTGATTAATGAACGATATAAGCTGGCAATAAATATAAATAAGTGCTGTGGAAGTGGGTTAACCCTGCATTTTGCTGTCATCGGTCATGGTATATGAGTAGCAAACATGTAGTCGGAGAAGAGGTGCCCATATACAGACGCAGTGCCGGATGCTGCTCGTGGCACGTAAAATTTCTTACCGCTCGCCTTGGCAGAATAATGATGAGATTAAACGACACAGTTAAAAAGCCGGGAAATAGCCGTTTCAATCGATGTAGGCCCAGTTATGTATTGTATTCTTAACTTGAGCCGGCAAAAGAGGTAGTCAAGTTTCAAGTTCTTAACACGTTGACGGACAGCGACGCCTATGGACATTTAGACCACTGTGCATGCTGTTGTACATCAATTTTACGACGTATGTCGTCCTAACAAAATTTAAAAAAATATTTTAAAAAAAATTAGACACGGACACAGAGGTATTATAGCAGTTTTTTTCTTTGGTGCATAATCAGCTTATTTATGACTTGAGGAATCTGTGAATATCAATATATTTTTTACTACTGAAAATTCATATGTGATGCAATAAACACAAACTGTAGTCACAGAATGTCCGTCGACGTGTTAAGTTTTGTAATATTTCCCACGAGTGAAGAAATTTTATATTTTTATTTGAAAACAACGTTTTCTTCATCGTTGTAGTTCAATCTGATCGAATTGTTCGTCTTGTACTCCACATATGTAGGTATACCTCATCAAGCGTTGGAACGCGAGTTAGAAAGTCGCTACCTGGGTAGAAGAAAGATCGAGGCAACAATCGGAGGGAAAAGATCGCATTGTACGCACGACTAGTGTAAGCGCCGGAGTATAGTCATAGGTAGAATAATTTCGGCATTCGGTAACAGCACAACAGATTTACGGATTATATTTATTAAATTCAATATAATTTCCGGCCGCAAGCGAGTTGTTCCCGAAAGGTCAGATTAAGATTATGGGTCGATAAGGGTCATATGAAAATAATTGTCCCCAAAATTGCAGGTAGATACCTGGCAATAAACGCTTTAAAAGATTAAGGTATTATTTATTTTTAGGTTCATGGGACGATGCCAATTTTTTTATTTTTAATAAAGTTGCTCTAACATTTTTTTTCTATATTGACCTTTTAAAATACATGAACATGTATACATGAATACATGAACATGTATTCATGAAAACCAAAAAAAATAAAATGAAAGAACATTAAGAAAAAAAAAAAAAAAATATATATATATATATATATATATATATATATATATATATATATATATATATATATATATATATATATATATATATATAATATATATATATATATATATATATATATATATATATATATATATATATATATATATATATATATATATATATATATATATATATATATATTTTGTGAAAAGTAATCTTGGGTTTGTAGCATTTCATTACATAGAAATAAGCAACTAGACGAATAAGAAAGAAAACACACTTACCAGTACTATATCTGGACACACATACGGAAATGAATCACTATGCATATGAAAACGAACCACTTAGAAGTTGTACAAGTTCTTTCACCTTTCTTGAGGATTTTCAGAGCAGTATACGATTTATTTCATTGATCATTCATACTTGAATTTAAATTACCAATACACCAACATTTGCAGTGACGTTTTATGACATTAGTTTTTGACGGAACTCATTCTTAGAATACACAAACCTAGTCTACTATTTATATTTGTTCTATTTGAACATATTATATATAAAAGCATTAGGCATACAGTTATCCAG
>CAXKVY010012944.1:0-39842 GCA_964058915.1 Tetropium fuscum
ATTCACTCGTACCACGATAGTTGGGCTAAATGAGTACTGCAAGTACTCCTGTTTAATCTGCGTTCTCGGACTCACCACTGTGTTACTGTAACCTGTACTATCGTAAACTATTGTTTTTTCCCTACGCACCCTAAACGGACCCCGTTTTTGCTTATCTTGCAGCCATTTTAGGTCTCGGTAGTGATTTGGGCCATTGCAGGTCCTTAAGATCGTATTTTCGTATGCGGACATCCAAATCCCATTCGTAACGCTCCTAATATCGCTTAACCACGTTTGAATGTATTTAAACTGAACCCCCTGTATATAGCTAATCTGACCTGTATATAATCTGTATATAAATTAGTTTGACTTAAAATGAAAATAAATCTCTTGTAACCATTCATAATTATTTAAGATAATAAGGTAATAAAAGGCCTATCTGTGGAACACGTGACTCCTATAATTCAGCCTGTCTCCACTACCAGCTAATCGAGTACCCTACAGTGCTTGTAGGGAAAAGTGGTCTGTCTGCACTATAAACAGATCGAGATAAAAACTCGAGATAAAAACTAGACACCGAACTAAGAAGGGAAAGAGAGAGGGAGATCAAATTCGATATCTATATGTACAAAGAAACTCAAGATTTTGAAGAAACATTGAAACAGCGCACTAATTCAACTTTGTTGTAAAATTGCCAAAGTGGCACATACCTAAATATATCAGAAGGGCGATATATTACCCTCGAATATCGAAACCATATTCACTAATTTCCACCGATTTCGGAAAATTTCCTTTGTAAGTGCTTTATCAAAAATAATGTTCACTAAGCGTACACGCATGATCTTATAAATATAGTCGGTATAATATCTGGACTACTACCTACTACCTTTATAGATATCCAATTGTTTTAAGCGTTTTAATATTTGATCGTCATTTATGTTATTTATGGAAAAGTATCTAACACGTTTAGATCAATTGAAATACTGGCTAGTAGGGTACCCTGAACATAACTATGTTATCAAAATACTATATGTAGCCGTATTGTACAATTATTTTGAAGTTTATAGAAGTATCGAACAATGCATTTCAACCCCAATAAAAGTATTGATCCACTAAAAATTCTTAAGTGTTTCATTGTAAGTATACAAGAATCTTCAATTTTAATGACAAAATTCCTCTCTGATATTAAACTATGCTGAAATATAAGAGGTCTATATATATATATGTCTAGGAGATTCTATTCTCAATAACACAATAAAGTCTAAGAAGCATGTTGAGATATAATATATAACGAGATACTCGTAACCATTCTCATTTGTCAAACTTAATTATTGTTTATTATATTGTATTTTTATTATCATTGCTATAATGTAGGTATTAGCGATGTAAAGGTATTTAATTTGGGCGAGATATGTCGGTAATTTATATCGATAGCACTTATGGAGATGGCCAATAATTTGAAAATAAAATTAGATGTAATATAGGCCGTTTTTCTACTAATTATTTATTTATTTACTAATTATTATTTATTATATATCGAAGAGAAAAATAGTCTGTCAAAACCTAATAATTTGGTGTCAGTGTGAGGACGATTTAGAGAAATAAGTATATACGCAACCATCGATCAAAAAGCTTTGTCTATAAATTATAAATAAGGACAACTCACTATTTATTGGCTAAATAGACATTTACATATATACGCTAAGCAGTACCTCGAGTCGCCCACGATGGCTTTTATTGGGTACAGATTATGGTTTTCTTTATTACGATCTTTAGGACGAGCTTTAACTTTGTTTCAAAAAAATGGAAAAATTGGTAATATTGTAAGTAATAGAATAATTACAAAGGCGTTTAAAATTCATTGAATTTAATATACAGGTTGCGACATGCGAATATTTGAACCTGTAATACCTGAAGGGGTGGTAACAACTGTATTCGCGTTGTTTAGATTAAAAAAACACCCACCCCACTGCAATCAAGGATCAAAATAAATACCGGACAGAATATTTGTATCCTAACAATAATACAGAAGAGATATGTGATCAACCTAGTAATAGCATACTAGATAAAAGTCCTTAATCTTAAACTAGGTCGAGTCCTTTATCCTCTTAGCCATGAGGCTAACACTTGACGTCATAACAACAAGCGACGTATTTTATGTCATTTACTCCATTGCACCCGAAATACAATTTGAAATTGTTGCTTTCAGCATCAGGTCCATGGTAGGTAACTACTTCCGAGGAACTCCCATGATTGTGTAGTAACTACGCCATGCACCACTAACTGCAGACTAGTGTCGGCTTTATTTGGCCTTATCAGTGCAGCATATGTGAATGCATGACGTGGTTATAGGTCCTGATCTTGTAGATTTCGGGTAGTCGCTTATTGGCAACATGTATTATTCATCTCATCTGTATTATTGTTAGGATACAAATTAACGCAAGTTCGAGGTTTATTTTAACACTCGATTACATTGGGGCCTCGGTAGATGAAAACACTTATACGAGTATGTCCCATGTGTAGAGTATCCCATGGCTAAAGGGTGATATGACACATATCTAAAAATTATCTCTTATAATAATAATAGGTTGTCTTATAATATTATATAATCGTGTTAGCATAACATATTGATGGTGCTAATATAGTAATACACTTTTACTAATGTCGTTTTTACTAAACATTTTATAATATTATCAACAAACGGTGTACATATATTTCCTTCATTTTGATGAGGAGCTAAGGCGACTAAAAGCCTTAGCTCTTCCGTATCATGGACATGAATATTTTAAAAAAATGTTGAAAAATGTAAAATAAAGCAAAGTTTTATAATGTTCCTACTATTTTCCATTACTGTGTTTTGTTGTCATCATTATCAATCGCAAATGGTAAGTACATATTTTTTTTAGTTTACAATTTTAGTTGTGGACGTATTAATTTATTATGAACATTTCCTTAAGAAGAGAGAAATAATGTTTCGAAAACTAGAAATTTAAATAGAAGGTACTTTGTAATAAAAGATTGATTGCATCCCTGCAAATTTTAAATGGTTTTCGTCTAATATTTTGACATGGAGTTCAGAGGAGGGAGTTCAAAATAGACTTAATTATTCAAAGTAGCATTATATGCCTTTCATATTTTAGCTCAAGCTCAAGAAAATTTATATTTATTGATAAAACTATAACTTTTCAAAGATTGTCTTAATATATAACAATTTATTATTGATAATTTATTTATTCTGGAAGAAAAGAGATTGGCTTGAATTAAACTAGGACATCAATTTATTTAAAATGTTTTACGTTATGATGGATAAATAACGTTGAAAAGCTTAAACTACCCTGAGATCTTATCAACTTATTATATCTTATACTAATAGAACATGGGATATCAAAATCCTCCAAGAACAATATTTAGATATATTTAGAGAGAAACAATATTGTTATATATTAGAACAAATATTAGAAGGAGAAGTTGTGGTTGTATTATTACTTTGATATGAAGTTAATCCGTTTGTAAAAAAATACTCGAAACTACAACACTTGGGTGTTGACCTCTGTTGGTGATGTGATGAACTGCGATGGTTCCTCGTTGTAAGATCTGCCTCTATAATCACTCATATGGCCAAATCAGAAATGATTTCGGAAAATGCTGTCTCGGAAAATTGCTGGAACGTCTTCTTCGACGTAGGTATATACTAAGTTGTTGATTATATATACCTTGTAAATTTTATCAGGATACGATGAAAACTACTGCAGAATGACCTAGGATACTGCATAGACCATCTAATATGACTCAGATAACACACTATCACATAAATTCACTTATTTACCTTACTAAATATCTTGGAAATATGTATAATTACTATCGCGCACAAATTATTATGATTAACTTGTTTAATTTACTTAATATTCTCATAGAGCAATAATACGTGACGATCGTCTAAAGTGCATTTTAATTTCTTCTTACGCTTTATTATTTCTAGTTAAGGAAGTACCTTTCTCAGAAACAAAGATACTTCCCTAGTTACCAGTGTTTCCTTACACATTGTCGTTAACTGTCAATCAATCATATGATATTATTATTTATAATTTTTACATTTTCATTACGGGTTATGATTTAAAATATTTCACATATTACTTTGAGCATCTTTCAATTGTTATACAATTTTCATTTTCACTATTGACGTATAATACCATTTTTTCTTGGTATGTATACGTTCGACCTCGTCGAGATTAAAAGCCTCATCCCTCACTTCCGGAGATGCTATAATACTAATACATATTTATTTATAATTGGATAGAGTTTTCCTGGTGATTTTTAATTGGGATATTAATAAAATACGGATTCACCAAAGAGCGTGGTGGCTGATTAGACCACGGATTGAGAGGCTCTGTCTTGCTAAGCATGTAATTTTCTTCAGCATCGTCTTTGTCCGATGCATACTGTCTGGTTTATTTTCTTTTTAAATTTTCTATTTTATACTATCTGGCTATTTTCTCACTTTTCTCAATATATATATATATATATATATATATATATATATATATATATATATATATATATATATATATATTCGAAACAGTATATACACGAAACGAAAATAGCCAGACAGTATGCATCAGACAATATATATATATATATATATATATATATATATATATATATATATATATATATATATATATATATATATATATATATATATATATATATATATATATATATATAGCAGCATCGTCTTTGTCCGATGCATACTGTCTGGTTTATTTTCTTTTTAAATTTTCTATTTTATACTATCTGGCTATTTTCTCACTTTTCTCAATATATATATATATATATATATATATATATATATATATATATATATATATATATATATATATATATATATATATATATATATATATATATATATATATATATATATATATATATATTCGAAACAGTATATACACGAAACGAAAATAGCCAGACAGTATGCATCAGACAATATATATATATATATATATATATATATATATATATATATATATATATATATATATATATATATATATATATATATATATATATATATATATATATATATATATTGATATATATATTTATATATATATATGTATATATATATATGTATATATATATATATATATATATATATATATATATATATATATATATATATATATATATATATATATATATATATATATATATATGGGTATATTTAGTTTTATTTAATTGACGGTAATAAAAAATTTATATGTACCTTTTTATATGTATTTATGTACCTATTTACATGTAAAATTTATGTATATATATATATGTATATATATATATATATATATATATATATATATATATATATATATATATATATATATATATATATATATATATATGGGTATATTTAGTTTTATTTAATTGACGGTAATAAAAAATTTATATGTACCTTTTTATATGTATTTATGTACCTATTTACATGTAAAATTTATTTAATAAAATTTGAGCATTTGAGCAGTCACAAAGAGAGAATAAAATGGATTTAAGAAGTGGAAAACAAATGTGGGTGATGAGTCAGAAGAAGAAAGCACAACGGAAGGAACAAGTGAAGTCACTAATCAGAATCCAGCATGGCAATAGATGCTAGAAGATGTAATAAAGCGACAGGAAGAAGGCCGTAAGCGAGAAGAAGACCGCAAGAGATTGGAAGGAAACCGGAAACGACAGGAAGAAGACCGGAAACGACAGGAAGAAGACCGGAACCGACAGGAAGAAGAGTGGAAGCGATAACAAGAAGAATACCTCAAGAGATTGGAAGAAGACCAGAAGCGACAAGAAGAAGACCGCATGAGATTGGAAGGGGCCATTAAACAAGGCCGAGAGAAAGACTTGAAAACACTAGAAGAGGGAAGAAAAGAAGATTCGAAAAAAATGGAAAATGGAAGACATGAAAATAATGGTAGAATTATTAGATAAAAAGTACAAGATATTAGAGAGGAGGAGGAGGAGAGAAGAATTTTAGAAAGATATAGCCAAGACGGAAGAACGGATAACAACAGTAGTAATCAGAACTATAACATTAGAAAAAACCATAAAAAGACAAGAACACGACATAAACGACATAGAAGATTGAAAAAAGGTACATAAAATTTTAGTTAACATCAATTAACTAAAAATGAAATTTACCCAGTACAAAGTAACATTATAATAATTATATACATAATTTGTAATAGTAATACTAATAATACTAATGTAACTAATATAATATAATATAACTAATATAATATAATATATCTAATATAATATAATATAACTAATAACTAATAATACTAATAATAATAGTTGTCAAATTAGTTGTTGTTCCGTAAATGGATTTCCTTAAATATTTCTTTTCGTTTTAATTTGGAATCACGTAAAATAATCACGTAACAAACTAAAAAAATCATGTAATAATATATCGTATATATAAAGTTCTGAGAAATTTATTGTTTTTTTATTGAAACGTCGAAACAAACAAAAATGTATTTTTTGAAGTACCAAATACTTATTTTTATAAGTATTTGATATATAAACTTTTATTAGGCGGCTCATTTAGTAATATGACCATCAGTATATATAAATAATATTTAATGATTAAGAGGAAATAATATTAAATGCATATGACTTGTATTTTCTATATTTATTTCTGAGTGAAACACCTGAAGAAACATGCATATAAATTAAGATCAATACCTAGTAACATGAGACTTCACTACATTCCTCGAGGAATTTTCAATTTATTTAGCAATTTCCTCAGAAAGGTCGTTCTAATATTTGACATGATTTTCAATAACGCAAAACTCATTTTAAAGAATTCCTTTTCATTCAAATAACACGGCATACTAAAGCGCGGTAATAAGAAAAAGGCGAAAAATAAGTGTGGACCATTAAAAAATTCATTATATACGGTGAGCGCTGGAGGTATCGATTGTAGATGGAGCAGATGTGACCGGAATTTCCTTACTTAAACCATTCTTGAACACCAAAACTTTTATTAGGGACGTAATCGCATAACTTGGAATGTGATTTAGCAGTTGGTAGCACTGTTGGCAGACGGTGTAGAGGCTGGCTACTAGTCAAGTTGCGCCTCTCCTTCAACTTTGAAGCACTGTTAAATCTCCACAAACTTTGTAGGTTAAGATATTGAACTATTTCTTGAACCGATCAGGCACCAATCTGTGTATGAGATTTGAGAGATTTAACGTAACATAGAAAGCATTAGATTAGGTTAGTTAGAAAGTACTTCGAAAAGTTTGCACTATTTGAAATTCGTTGTCAGTTCTTCTATAGATAGCTGTCTCTGGAATACGTACTTCTTCTATTACCATTTAACATATATATTAGCATATATATGTTATATACGAGAGAGAGAATATACGAGAGTGGGAACATATAAGTTCGATATACACATCATAATAAATATTAAATAAGCATTCCATGATATTGGTGAAAACTCCTTGTAATTACCAAATATAATACGTAACGATATTCAATAGTCAGTAAAAAATCTTTATTTCATGTCAAAATATTGTTCAAATGGTATTTCAAATGACAGCTTCACATGTAAGACCACTTTCGTGGTCTTACATGTGAATACATACAATACATACAACATATTATCTGATAGAAAGATAGATCAGAAATAAAAAGCTAACTAAGTAAAAGTACATGAATCATAGTAAAAACTATATATAAATGAATAGTAAAAAGTTTACTTACCAATATTGAAATATCCAATTAAGTGCACCAAATAAATAAAATCTTTGAAAACTTATAAATAAACACGCACATCTTATATGTATGTGTAGTCCATTTTAATCATTGGTTATGTATTAAATACCTAGCAATATATTGATATTTTCGACTTTACAAAGTAATTTTGTTTTAAAACATTTTCGTGCAAATATTTCTTTCTTTCATCATATAGAAATCTACGATATACAAAAACTTCAAGGTTTGAGGCCAAGTTATTTATAAATTTATTAGGCAATGTGTGTAAATATAAGCGATATACCACCTAAGATATGTATTCATACATGTGTATCATTGTTAATGTGTATAATTGTATAATGTATAATGTGTATATTGTATAATGTGTATAATGTATAATTTATTATTTACTAAATTTGTCTTATATTATTTTTGTTTTCAATATTTTTTTTTGGAAATCCTTTTCAGTTTTTCTATAAGATCGTTAGTTTTATTTCTGTGATGTTTATAGTAGTGTATTAGGTATAGTATTTTTGTCCCCATTTAACTCTAATTTAAGTGTTTCCGTTTTCGTATTAAAAAAAATGGGTAATCTATTGGTCCTTATTTTTATTTCACTAAATTTAATTTTTACATTTTTTTAGAGTTGTGTATATTGTATAATTTGTTTTTAAAATGTTTTTTAAATTCACATCCCTTAATAAATAAAATCATCCCACATTCTTAATAAATTAATGGTATTTTTATATTCTGAATTGATTAAAATTTGTGAAAAAAATTGGTGTAAAAATGTTGCTAAAGAAAATTTAAAATTGGTTAACAAAATTGGTTGTAATTCTTGGGAGATTTGTTTTTATTTATTGAGGGTAGTCTGTATACCAAAGTATAATTAATTATGTATAACATAAATTTAAAAAGTAAGGTTAACAAAGGTATTTTCTGTAAATTTAATACACTTAAAATTAGTGACATAAATATTTTTTTACATGTATGACAAAACCATAATTTTTGTTATAATTTACCTCAAAACATTTAACATTTTTAACATTTAACATTTAACAAAACATTTTATTGTACCCATTAATATTAAAATTAATAGGATACCAAGTTCGGTATTTAGGCTTTCTAGGAAAACAAAAAAAAATCCATATTCTTATTAATATATCAAATATCTAAATTTATATACATTGTTTTGTATGACAGGATCTTTGTGATCCTTAGTAATAAAAGTTTATGTTACTCTATTTTTCTAGTTCGGAGTTGAGTGACAGCATGCTGTGGTTCATATGCATTTGTGTGCAATATATTAATTATGTTAATTATTACTTAATAAATTAATAAATAACACAATAAATAAATAAATTTGATTTTTAGTATTTTATATTTATTAATTTGAGCAGAACCTACTTTTGTTAACAAACTCATTTTTCTTACAAGCAGATATAGTATATATGTAGAAGCGTAATGCGAAAAGTAATGCAAATTCTGAGAGAAGAAACATCCCATTAAAATCTCTGATACACCCTGTGCGAATCGATGTTAATTGCGAATTAGTGCAGTAATTACGGGGTTGGCGCGTTCTAGTTACATAATGCATGTGATGGTGCATGGACGCATGCGACTACTGAAATAATTAATATAGAAACTTCCGTACGGCATCCCGGAATCCCGCTTTTCGAGGTTTCTTATTACGTCGTTATTACTTTTGGATGGTGATGAACTTTCTTTGAGTAGCTGTGACGTGAACTTTAAGTAAGTATGACGAGTAACTTTCATCTTAATTAAATAATTTAAGTAGGTATAGGTAATTGAAAACAAAAACCGGTGCAAGTCATCAACTGACCAGCGAACATTGTTGCCAAGTCTGCCAGACAGTAGCAGAAGCAAGAAATATCGTTTGTATTTTGAGGTTATGGCGGAGCAAACAAATTCTTGAAAAATTAAGATATTACATATTTTTTACCCATTTTCTTAAGAGATGATTGTGTAATTGATTGAATTGAATTTGCTAATTAATTATAATTAATTACTAGGATATCTATGACAGTAAAAAAAATAAATGTTTCAATGAATACCATTTATGATGTCAAATATGGTCAAAACCGTTTAATAAAAATATTATTTTCTAGCTTATTGTATTACTTAATTTTATTTAGTCACTCCAGATGTACACATTTATCATACTTTCCAAAGAAATAAAAGTCACTTTCGAGGTCAGATTGATGTACCTATTGTAAAAGTTTAATATAGTATATGTACTTACTTCTTTTTTACATGTGAAAAATAACTAAAATTAAATAATTCCGGATTTCACTGATATGAAGTGTATTGGTGACCCCCTTAATATAAGAACGTTTTTATTTGTGAAGACGACATCAGTTATTTATTTTTCACTGCTTCGTAAATCTTACAAATCATACACAAAAGGTGGCCTATTATTTTCACGTTTGTCTCAAAATATTGTTTCCAATTTGCTACTAGCTCCTTGCAACGCCTTCCCAACTGCTTAGGCATTTTCATATAATCAAATATCCAACTGCAGTATCTTTTCTGATCAATCACAATATAAGGACAATCGTAAGGTTTGTAAACAATTTCAATCATGTTCAAATATAAGCAAAACTATAATAATTTACAAATCTTAACGTAAATATACAAAATATATTCAATATACCAAGTGTATATTAGTGTTAATTTCGAAGAAACCGTGGCAACCTCACAAATTGTCGGACGGTTTTACCAACTGTATACTATGTGCTGATGCGTCGATTTGATGCCTTGATGCATGAATCTGTGCATAGTGTGGATGATGCAGTGTGCTGATGCGATGCGTTGTCCGACGATTCCGCGAGATGTCGGTTTTTGGACGAACCATCAAAGGAAAATTATGTACGTCTTGAACGCATCGACGAATCGCTCGTTGTTAATGATTCGTCGTGTCGGGGCGCCGATGCTACACAAATACCGAAAAATATTCATTGTTTAGTTTAATTGGAAATACAATATGTAGTGGATGGATGAGCTTTTTGTTTCTTTTATTAAAACCCACCAATTTCTCTTTTTTTGTTCTTTTTGGTAGCAATTACTACAAAGCATGAATTTGCACCACTAAGCAGAAGCATTTCTTCTATCCAATTAAATTTTGCACGGCTGAAAAATAAGTCTACGCACTCCAATGATTCGTCGTGTCGGGGCGCCGATGCTACACAAATACCGAAAAATATTTATTGTTTAGTTTAATTGGAAATACAACATGGAGTGGATGGATGAGCTTTTTGTTTCTTTTATTAAAACCCACCAATTTCTCTTTTTGTTCTCTTTGGTAGCAATTACTACAAAGCATGAATTTGCAGCACCAAGTAGAAGCATTTCTTCTATCGAAATAAATTTTGCACGGCTGAAAAATAAGTCTACGCACTGCAACTGCATCAACGAATCGCACCGTCGCGTCGCACAGCATCACGCACTATAAGTAGCGCTTTAACCGTAAACGCCACTGACATTTACGCAACCATGCCGGATGGTTCTCAACTATAGTGGATATCTAAATTACCCTCAGAATCCAACTTTAATTGGTGAAGAAAAAGGAACACAGTATACAAATATGTACTTTTATTTCAAACATTGCATCTCGTAAATAAATAAATGCGCTGAAAGTTATATTCAATATTCTCAAAAGATATACCCCCAAACATGGCGTTATACACAAGACCATATAACATTTACAAAGCAATGTTCCTAACCTAATGTAAGCTCAGACGTCATAACTTGTGCTATCACACATCACATTGATAAGAAATTACGGCTCTGCGACCTTACTTAAATGTAAACATATATATGTAAATGTACCAACAAAATAACTGACGTATTCAGGTACATATTAAGGGTATATAAAATGAATATTAAATGCAGTAAAGGGCTCAGAATAACCAATCATGGGGCTCATACCAACAGCACAAAAAGACTACGTTGATAAAAGGTGTGGTTCCTAGTATACTTAAACTACGCTTGTAAATTGGACAGTAGGTATCCTGGCAGGTAAGGTAAGTCCAACGCTTCAACGACTCGATCATAAACCACGTTTATGGCTTTACCATAAGATCCAGTGTGCAATGTATACTGATGAATGATATCGAAGAATCAAATGATTCGACGAGGGTTCCAAGTGGAAAGAAAATAATTACATGAAGGGCCTAGGTGAAAAACTGTAAATTCCTGATGAAGTGAATTGAAGTGAATTGAATTGAAGTGAATTGAAGCCCTCAAAGACACGACTAATAGGTATGCGTCCTGACATGTAAAAAAGTTAACAAAAAAATTACTTACACAATGCAAAAGTGAAAGGCACCTTTAATAATAGTACAGATGATGCTTCTCAATCGATACTGGGAACTAACGCAAGTTCTAGAGATTACAAAAAGAAACAAAAATAAAACACGACCACGAGGTTAAGAGAAGAAAAATATTATAATTATAGATAAATTGTTTATTAATTATATTATAATTAAGAAATATTATTAAAAAACAATAAGAACACTCAACATCTATCTAATTTTTCCTAGATAATTACTATACCTAATATATACAATTATTTCATGGATAATAATTATACAAACCTTACACTAATCAAAAAATGTGACTTCATAATTGTAAGATATTAAACAGTAAGTGATGAGCTATTATAAGCAGCAATTTTGTCACTATTTATGTATGTCAACTCAACTTGACATTAATAATATTGTTGGTAGAAATTACACGTGTCGACCTAACATGGCATTTATTTAAATACGATTTGTTGATAGATAAAATATATTAGGCTAAACAGTAATATTGCCTTAAGAAATTATGTATGCAGACATAAACTTTTCCATTATGACTCTAACATTAATCATAATGTTAGCGAAATAGCTTCCTCTTAATTTCCTTTTTGCAACTGCATTGCTGATTGACTCCGATTTTCGATACATTACCATGTTTGCTATATATACTTATTTTGTGGCCATTGTTATTCTATAGATATACGATTCTCCACTTGTCATCTTGTCCAAAATGCAATGAATAATCGTTATCCTATACAAACATTTTGAATAAGCTGGTCGTCACCCGCGACAACAGTTATATTGGCTATCTGGTAATTTGGTAGTTGTGAGAGCATTCATATTCAATAAATTACGCAGATAATAACATATATTTTAATGCTTCATTTGTACGTTTTTTAGATTTAATTAAATTATATTTACATAATTAAAATTAAAAAAAAAACATAAACATTTTCCAACCATTTACTAGAAACTAATCATCTAATGGCGACTGAGATATAAGAGGATGTTACCAAGAAGGTAATTCGTTGAAGTTGACACTACTAAACGATTTGAAGCTTTGAATATTAAAAAATACAAATCAGATTTTGTTCTAGTTCTACTGTTTTTTCCATATATCACATATTTATTATTCATAAGAGTGTCGTGCATAAAGTTTAATGTTTTAATTACCTCATTCCTTGTACAAAAAAAATGAGCAAAAAATGAGCAAAAAAAATAGGGAGTCTTATAACGTATTTTTGCTTAAATCTAGTTACTGTACACTTTTAACTAATTTTTGTGATATTGTCAGTTAATTGTTAAATATTATTCAAATAGAAAATTAGATTAGATTCAATTAGAAAAAAATTGTTGACCTATTTTCTTTTGCTCACGACAATACCTTAATCCTGTCTTTCATATTATAATACCCTCGAACGTTATTACCATTTGTTATTTAACGATCTGTAATAGAATTAGTAAGTGGTTTTATAATCACCCATCTGAAGAAGCTATTATATTCGCGGAACAATTATTATCATAATCGAAAAAATAATACTTATATGAACACCAACAAGTGTTTTTTTGTTTCTACTCTTAGAATTATATATATATATATATATATATATATATATATATATATATATATATATATATATATATATATATATATATATATATATATATATATATATATATATATATACATTGTTATATTAATGGTGATGGTGGTCAGGTATAGGAAACCGACCGAATCTTGCCATGACTACAACTTGCCTTGAGATTTATATTGGTCAAACAGGTAGAACGTTTGGAAAACGTATTTCCCAACATAAAAATTCGTATTGAAATAACAAAACAGATTCAACAAGGTTAAACTGAGAGATAGAGATGTTATTATTAATGGAACATTTTCATCGGAGAAAAATAATGTATTGAGAAAACCATTGAAATCTTCATGTCTCGATGGGGTCGAAAATCCTAGTTGAGGACTCTATTACTATAACCCGAGAACCGGAAAATATGTACACATAAATGGGACCACACGACAAATATTCGCAGTATAAATGTGTAAAATATTGTTAGAATGTTTGGCGAGACTATACAGCGACAAGTCGTTTGTACGCACGATATGTGAAATATGATAATTTTACCACATGACTGATGCAAATCATGCCGTGTTTACTAGCAATTTTTTTGTTTAAGTGGCGACATTACGCATGTAAACATAAATGAATAAATGTACAACCCAACGTTTATGTAGTATAAATTTGACTCGTACACCTCTATCAGAGGGAACCAATAATACGAGAATACCTAAGAATATAACAATTAACATCAATAAATAAAGATTGTTCCATCAAATAGGATATATTATTTAAACAACACATTCGTTAGAAAGTTCAAACTTATGCTAGGTATATTCATAATTTTTTGTGCTGAATTCATTTATGTAAAAAAAACTATAGCATTGTACTGGATAGGGCTGGAACCTTTGATGTAACTATAACACTCGGAGTAGTTTCCACAAGCACCAAAACACTTTCACTTCGCTCGACGCGCGTTTCGCCAACCAAGTTGGCATCATCCGGAGACAGGTGGAGTAATAAGGTTGTTACATGATTTGAGGACATTTTTTATTTCAGTGGTCAAAAAAAATGTCCTTCATAATTCGTAATTCTACACTACGACTCCAAAATATGTATCCATCCCGTACGAACCCCGATTTACTCGTGGTTTGAGTAAGGTCTTAAAAAACGTGGGTATAACAGCGATTCATTCGTCGAGTAATAAATTACAGCAACTTTTAGACAATCCAAAGGATAAAATTGTTCCAAATGAAAGGTCTGGGATTTACGAAATTAGTTGTAATGATTGTGATCGAAAATATGTTGGACAAACGAGACGATAAATTAACACCAGATTTAAAGAGCATATGGCTCATCTAAAATATGGAAGAACAGATAAGTCTAGTGTTGCACAACATGCTTTTGACAACAATCATAGAATAGATATTAGTAATTTAAGATTAGTTAGAAATGTGACCAATAATAGACAGTTGGATGCATTTGAGAGCATAGAAATTGTAAAATGTAAAAGTAGTATGAATAGCGACAAGGGACCTATACCCTATAGCCCGCTTTACGCGTTGCTTAGCAACCGATCATTGAAGCGTGATTAGTCACGCGTAAATTTCACGGTGATATCATTAGTGACGTCACCATGAAAATAGTATAAATATGGTAGATTTTGTAATTTAAAATTAGTTTTAATCGTCTCCGGATGATGCTAACTTGATTGTCGAAACGCGCGTCGAGCTAAGTGAAAGTGTTTTGGTGTTTGTGGAATCTACTCCGAGTGTTATAGCATTGTATTTAATAATTTTAAGAAAAATCCATAAGCCCACAATCTTTTGAAATAAACGCCATCTTTCGGTTTCCATATTGAGTTAAATTACATTGTGTACCACTCCCTAGGACATAAACCATGAAAAGACCTTTCCAATGAGTCTTTTGATGAGCGAATCCTGCAAAAAATTTATTTCTTAAATCAGACACCCCCACCCTTTCCATTTAGAGATAGAACAAAATGTCAATGACAAAAGTTATGCGCAATGAGATCAGCTATCCATATTTGTGCTATTTAACATACTTGAATAGGAAACATTTCCAATAAAAAATAAAACGTAGACCCGCGACCAACGGTTAGAAAGATAAAATACACCGTTATGTCGAGTTGCTACTAAGGGAACATGAAATCTGAGGTGCTCATGTAACTAAGGGCGGGCCATTTTATTATATACATACCTATGTGTTTATTTAAAAAAATCAGTGATTGATTTATTCTGCGGTTTTCGAGGCTCACTACAGAAAAATGCTCATTTTGAATGATACCAAATGAAAGGTACCTATCATTATGCTTAAAAATTTTTAGAAAACGCCAGCTCCGTTGGAATATTTTCTAGGCTTTCTCCATATATATCGTAGTATCCCAGGGTGCCATACTAGAGGCGCATATTCGAATTTGGATTTGATAAAGGCAGCGTTAAGGTTTATAAACAGTATTGGAGTTTTAAGCAAGTAGAAATAGTGTTGATAAAACAGTAAATTTCCACATCTACCGCATACAGTACAGAGTTTCCTCAATTAATTACATCAGTTATGAAAACTGTGAAAAGGGGTGGTACAAGAATCGAGTAATCGGGCACTTGTGCTAATGTTACAGATATTTCTTCAGATACAAAACTACGGCATTCGACATATTGTTTTCTCAATATTAAAAAATACACAAAAACTGAGGAGAGAATGGATGGCCCAAATTTTTTTGGTTTCCCAAGTATAATGCTATAATAAGCCATATAAAAACATGTACATACTACATTTACTTGATTACTGTTTTCAATATTTTCACAAAATAGGTCACTTGTTGGTGACCTATTGGCCATAAAGTCATGTTGGTAATTTTATCCTTAAAGCTGGATACATAAAGCTGGATGGATACATTTTATTATGTAAAGCAATTTCCCCAAATTTACCAAAGTTTATAGGAGTTATGGGTCTATATTTTCCGACATTCCAGTGTCTTCTTTCTTAAATATGGGACAAATTTATGAGACTTTCTAAACACTAGGGAGTGAACACGTGTTCAATGCTAAATAAAATAGATAACAAAGTCTCAAACATCTCAAACAAAGGCTAGAGCGCCTAAGCTTTAATAAACGCCTATATAGGCGTAGCATGGTATCTAATTAATCTGCTTTTCTGATCCATCTGTGCTATTATTTTTTGCAGAACGTAATTTACTTGTAAGAGATTTACTACAACCTTTAGCTTAAAGGATGCGAATTAATACCTACAACGGATTGTATGGACCACACTTAGATAATTAAATTTTGGTAGCTCAACTCACGCCGTTTCTGCTCATCACCCGCAGTATTTGTTGGGCCGTGAAATCTCATTAACACCGACAAGTGGTGGCTGCCGGCTGCTGCTTGTACCTCGGGCCATCAGGCGTTAGCAGGGTAGTTTTCAAACAGTGTCAATCTGCCAAAAAAGTAGGCCACCCCTGCGTTTAATCCCATTGTAAAAAGTCTGAAAAGTGGTGGTAAATTAAAATTCAATTATGTCCCGGGGATGTTCTTGAAGTAATAAATTAAGGCAGTGACCGTGTTAAACTTTAAAGAAGACTGATATTAACTTAAATGCAACGTATTACATTGAATTACCGGTAATTAAAGGTTTGCAGATAATGCAGTAAATCATTATCTAATCATCACGTTTTCAAATAACCTATTTATACAATTATTACAATATTGGTGATGCTTACATTATATTACAGACTTTGAATGAGGAAAGCAAGAAGATTAAATAAGATAATTACGCACATAGGTGAAGTATATATAATATAAATACTTAAATAATTTATTATGTATAAGAAATACATCCCAACTAATATTTTTGTTCTCTTATTTAAAAATATTAGATAAATTTTGTTGTTTTACAGCTGTGTTGTTGCTCTTCGAATCCAGTTTTGTACTATATGTGCTGTCAAATGGCATTTCACCTCATGTCATTAAATTGTTGCATAAATTAGCGATACGAATATTCTAAACACAAATTATCTTTTATAAAGGTAAATTACAGAATACCTCATATACGCTGTTTTAGCTTCTAAAACAAATATGCTCTGTAACTGCTTCATAATGTCGATATTTTGTACAAATTTGCTAGCTACAGAACGTCTACAAAATTATTCTAATTGCGTTGTTCTAATTCTAAGGTTTAATTTAACAACTAATTGAACCCATGAATAACTTTTATAGAATATTTCTTTAGCTGTTGGCCACGTACTGTAATCTTTGTAAACTTTGCAGTGTTTAAGGTAACTCTATACAATTTTTGACTTAAACTAAATAAAATCAAAATGGCAGATCCAAAATGGCGGACTTGGAGTGGCTTATATAGTTTTTATTGCAAATGATGATTTAAAATAAAACCGTGTGTTAAAAGTTTTTTTACATATTTTTTTTAATAATTTATGTTCACTTCTTTCGTAAAAATATACATGAATTAGGTTTTCATAATGATATTTTCTATATTGTGCTGCTTTGCTGCTTTAAATTTTAACGTAAATAATTCCAAAGCATTTATAAATCAATCTTGCGTCATATCCACCAATAAATAATGTTGGCATTAATGCGAGTATCTCGTAATAATTTCATTAATATAGTAAACATGGTATATATTATATATTCCTCCATTCGAAGTTCAGACTTAATTAATAATTTCATTATAACAGCAAATGTGTATTTATCTGATGTAAAAGTTTTAAAATGAGTACTCACAGGGAATAAGTTTTAATAAGCAGTGACTTTCACCCTTGCCGCTAATATTTTTCAATTTTCCACAAAGCAAATTAACATGAATGAGTTACTAAATGCAATTTTCTGAATTTAACCCGCAAGATCTCTTAATCACAAAGCAGGTTTATTAAAAAATATGCTAATAACGGAACTGGTTCTAATTAAAACTTCATAAAGCAGTTCGTATTTCAGCTTTAGATTCAAACAGTTAAGATGATAAAATTTATTATCCATTATAAATAATCGTTATTAATTAGTTGAAATAAGCAGAAAAACTGATAGAAATTAATATAGGATTTTAGCTCAAAGGACGTCTTTGCGCTAAAATAGTCGATTCTAAACCATCTATTATTACTTATCCAAATTAATTGAGTAATTATACTCTACTAATTTAGATATAATAACCACAACCTAAACATCCAAAAACAAAATTTCATCCTAGCACGAAATGCTACCATACCCTCCTTATATGATGTACTAAAGAGTTACACGACCAGGAGCGTCGGATTTGGGAGGAAAAGAGGGTGAAATGATGTACATTAAATTTCGAATAATAATTGTGATATAGAGCTAAGGTAAAGTGAACGGTTTCCATGATATGGAGCCGTAAATATTTCTTTGTTTTTATTTCACGTACACTTTCTTGAAAAAAAACATGAAATGATTACAGTATAAATTAGTAACTCAATGTATAGTATAATGTATACATCTTATATGCATATATAGATACATATTACACCCATAGTTTGTCATTTGTCATAGGTATCTGACTGTAAATATGTCCAATATTAGCCATGGTTCATTGTACCCACTGTTTGCTCTTATTTATAATAGATTTCTGATTTCCATTGGTTCTTTTATGTCAAATCTTCCCCATAATTTGTCCTTACCTCGTTAAAAATAGAAATTTAGGAATAGGAAGCTTGTGTGAAATACAAGGAAATATATTAAATAATCTATATTGAAAAGAATAAAAATAATAAAAATGTTATAGATTTTAGGTGAGTCGGTAATTTCATTATCAGTCACCATCAAATAGTTCACTCAGTCTGGTGGGAGGAAACAAATTTTCTTGTTCTTTACAGCTGTTCGCAGCTATATTCGCCGTTCGGGAAGTTATTTTTTAATATGTCATATAACTAGAAAGTAGGTAGTATTAATCTTAGAGACGGACTCTTTCTTTAACAAAAAAACAAAACTAACTTCAAAAAAGTCTATTCTAAAAAGCTGCATTAAAAAGTAAAAAAATATTACGTTATTCATTTTTACTTAGAATGCAATCAATTTATTAAGCCAATAATATACAATTATTGTTATTTTTGCAGTCGATGCCAGCCAAGGTTTGCAAACGTATAACGAAGTAGCGTAGGTATACATCCCTAAGTGTATTCGACTAGAAGACTAGAAGTTTAAATTCAGGTTTATTTGTAATTGTGGTGTCACTTTAGGCAGTTGTATTCAATTGTAAGTGAACACGTTAGTTAACCTTGGCTGACACCGACTCCAAAAATAACAATATATGATTGTATTCTAAGTAAGAATGCATAACGTAATTATTTTTTACTTTTTAGAGCAGTTTTTTTGCAATTTGTATATATATATATATATATATATATATATATATATATATATATATATATATATATATATATATATATATATATATATATATATATATATATATATATATACATATATATATATATATATATATATATATATATATATATATATATATATATATATATATATATATATATATATATATATATATATATATATATATATATATATATATATATATATATATATATATATATATATATATATTTGTGAAGAGAAATCTTCGGTTTGTAGCAATTCATTGCATAGAGAAATAAGCAGAGGAAGACATACTTACCACTTCTATATCTGGACATATATATACGGAAACGAACCACTTAGAAGTTGTATAAGTTCTTTCACCTTCATTGAGGATCTTCAGAGTGATGTACGATGCCGTCGCCTTCTATTTTCATTGAGCTCATTAATGTTCAATGTTCATAGGTTATTATTTATTAGGTAAAATCGCATTGTGTTATAGTCAGTGCTACTATTAATATTCACGATCATCCAAATAGTTCTCGACATACCGGCAACTAAATGGGAAATACTTTCAATGAAACAGAACGATACGCATTCAATGATACGCAGTCAGCGTGCGGACAGGACTAACCTTGGGGCACTCGTTAGGAAATATACTATTTTACTCATGAAAACTATGTAAAAATGTAACGCAATATGCATGTCAATTTATAACTGAAAGAGTCAAAATTATATATTTCCGACTTATGGTTGACCATCATCTTAAGAGTGCCATTTAATAAGCCGCTGTCATAACACTCTTTAGATGGCAGCACAATACAATTTGAACTACAAGTCTGCCCAAAAATTTCGCCTTGTTAACATCGCCACAGTCTAATAATAACCTTGATGCGACTTTTCCTGGCAGATAGCTGATGTTATAAGGAGTAACTTAGGCTACTTATAAAGACTAATAAATAATTAATTATTATCGTAAATCTCGAGTATTTTTACTTGCTTGGAGTAATAATCTTCGATTGTCGAGTAATATTAAAAAAAACTAAAGTAGCACTGACCAGTACCAAGCGCGTCCCACGCTCACGCTGCCATCGTCGTCGCACCGAAAGGTGCCTCCCACCACTCTCCCCTTCGACGACTTAATATCACAAAGGCTTCCTGTCGTGCGAACTCAGAACGTTAAATTTTCGAGGACGAAGTCACGGGTAAGAGCTAGTGTTGAAATATGAAACTTTAATGTCCGACAAGTGTTGCATGACAGTCAACCATTCACCTCACGAATTTTAACGTAAATTATGTAAATTATCTCAAATTATGTTTTTGCAAAGTTGCTGCAAAGCAGGTTGATGTAATATATTGTATAAAAGAAAACCGCCTAATGACATAACTTCCAATTGTAAACAGTTACGTGAATGTACTCGGCAACAATTTATCATATTCCCCTTTTCGTCATATTCTGTAAACTTTCAAGGGAAAAACGTAGTTTGTTTGTTCAAGGCGGTTTTTTCTTTTGACATGTGTACAAATGTGATAATTTATATACTTGATGAAAAAATGAAAGAAAAACTCTTCTGCGATGCCGAACCATAATGCTGCATGAGTGAATAAAAATGGGGGTTGAAATAAACAATAAATCATAAAGTCGTTTGTGCATCTATTCCCCTATTATTGCGGGGTTATTTTTCAAATGTCTCATTATATAATTTGAAACAATTTTATACGATATGATAAAATTCTTTGCTAACTTTTTATCTATCTTTAAACTGTGCAGGGAAATTGTTTCTTGTTTCTCAGATGAAGAGTGTGGTTATATTACCGGGTGTCCCATTATACAGGGTGTCCCACGGTGACGAGATATTGGACATATTTCAGAGACTACTTCAATTCAATGGCTGCGATATTTTTAGTGAAACCAAACAAGCACCTAATCTGGCACCAGTTTATTGTTGTCAATTTAACACATATACTGAATGAGTATTATTTATTGTTAAATAATGGAAAACGTTAACATTTATTCGAATGCTGATATTCTATATTTATTATTTATTCATGGAGAGTGTCACAAGATAATAAATACAACTTGCAGAGTATCTAATGAAAGAAGCACTCATTGGCTAACAATCAGTAGGGATAAATTAAAAATAATTTTAACAAGATAGCAATTAAACTACATACTTAATACAAATTATTATTATTTTCAGAAATCTAATTTGTTTGAACTGATCGACATATACTTGTAACTAGTTATGTATCCTTCTTGTTACCCTATCTGTAGCAGCTCCGGATATTTGGCCAGCAGGTAAAGTTTCTAAGGTTTCTCTTATTACAGGCAACTAGGTTTTCTTTGGAATAAACTGACGTTGCGTGCACTTTCTCTTTTATTGCACCCCAGATATAAAAATCTGGTGGTGATAGATCTGGAGCTCTTGGTGGCGAATCCAAGGGTCCTAGACGCCTAATCCACCTTTCTTCAAACATTTCAGTTCATTGGAGGTATACGTTTCCACAATGGGGTGGAGTCTAGCTGATATCAGCACCTTCTTCGTTGATCTAGGGTTAGATCTTCTAATAAATCTGTTACAACGGTTCTCAAAATATAGAGGTATCATTGCCTCTTTAAATTGTACTCAATAATAAAGTACCTCACCTGATTGTGGACTTTCTGATGCCCAAACTGTGTGTGAATTAAAAATACCTTCGTTACTACATTTTGACTCATCTGTCCAAATGATTTTGCGCAAAAACTTTAGATCTTCTTGTGTTCGAGTTAAAATCATTTCACGGAGTTGGGTTCGTCTTTCAGCATCCTCGATGAAGTACAGGTACAAAAATTTATTTAAATGAATGCTGACCTGCTGCTGAGTGTTCAAAATCTTTGTGTGGAAGTTTTTGAAATGCCTGTTCAGCAGCTCGCACTGATGATTCAGGGTAAGCATGAATATATGCCAAAACATTGGACGATATTACCTTCATCTAAAGTTATCGCCTTTCCCAAAATTCTATGTGCAGAAATTCGTCCATGTTCTAATTGATTTCTTAAAATTCTTCTTAAAATGTGTAGTAATTGGCGGTAAATAAGGATATCTCTCATTAAATACCATCTAGGTCCTATGTATTATCTTATGACACACTCCGTGAATAAATAATAAATTTCGATTGTAAATAATAAATGTTAACGTTTTCCATTTTTTTTACCATAAATAATACCTAAATAAACATTCACTGTAGATGTTAAATTGACAACGCTAAACTGGTGATATATTAGGTGCTTGTTTGGAAGTTCCACTAAAAATTTCACATCCAACCTCGCAAGACATTATGCGATATCCGTTGACTGCACGAAAATAGTACATACCTTAAAAACCAAAAGAAATAGGTATATTACAATTATAACATTATACCATTCGAAAGAGAACAAAATTTTTCCTCAGGTTGCCAAAAAATATACAAGGTGTTCTATTGAAAAAAAAATAAGAAGAAACTTTAATAAAAGTTCACCTAGAAATTGACTGAGAATCCAAAATTGCAATAATATATAGGGTATTCCATTTAAAATAACGAAGGTGACGTCAACTTCCAGTATAACCGAAAGCATTAGGCGGACGCCATTATTTTAGTTGAACAGGGCATGTCCGAGAACAGTATTGTCCAGATTTTCGAAATTAAAATCGATGTCTGAAATATGTCTAATGTCTCGTCACCGTGGACACCTTGTATTTTGACCTATATAAGTTTTGGACTAATTGAGATAATTCAATGCGGTTTTCGCCTCAGTTTTTCCCGATAGCGTACTATAAGGAAAAGCAGCTGATAATTTTTTCCTGATACACCATGATTTCCGACTGATTTCGTAATTGAAAATTACTTATAGCGTCTTTCCTCACGACGGCTATTCTTGATGTCCCGAGAGTAGATTCTCTCCTGAGAACTGGGCGAAGCTTTCTCGTAACTGAATTTATGCTATTCTTGAAAACGACGATATTCACTGCGCAGATTAGTAAAAAAGAGAACCTGCTTCTCATGGTATTTTATAGGGGAAGTATAAGTTATCCTGAGAAAATTGAGTTTCTAACCCAACTTCTAGAGTGTGTTGGTTACAAATTAATGTCAAGTAGTCAAGTCTTGAGAGGAATAAATTGAACTAGGTAAATTGTAAGCATTATATAAATATTTCAATTTACAGGTATGTAATAATTTTCATAATATATTTACTTAATATTTGACATTATTATCATTGATAGGTATATCAAGACAGTTCTACCATCATGAGTCTTGTTTAAATGTTGATGAAACGATTGTGGAATTGGGAGACTTGCACGATGCTGAAGAACAAGCAGATGGAGAACGTCAATTGCTTCAAATGAAAGACCCGTTTACATTATCCCGCGTAAATTTTGTCAAATAAAAAATGGCAAAAATATAGTAATAATAATCACCTGAAAAATTCTCGATTTTGATTGGTTAGAGCCCGAAAAGAACACCGCTAACGTTGTAAGATTCGGGACGATTGCTTCCTATCATGTTCCCATTCGGCTACAAGAATAGCGATTTAGCAATCAGGAGAAATAGGAGTGATTTCATATTTTCTCCTGAGAAGTACCGAGTTCTCTCGATGTCAAGAATAGCGGTCCAGTTCATGGAGAGCTTAGAAAAAAGTTCAGCATGATGGAAATTTATAAGTCGTCGAAGAGGGTGAAATATATTTGTCAATATGTTAAAAAAGAATTAACCGTTTATTGTTTATAAATGTTGGTGGAAATGAATGTGTTGTAATAAATACGAACGGATTTTGAGTGCTATACAAAGTCCTAAAGTATTAAATATTAAAAAATGCCCTCAGGTTGAAATTTGTGTTACCGCATAACGTTCGTTTTGCTGATTATTGACATATTAATTGTATCTTGAGCACAAAAAAATATAATTCGACAATTTCATCGTCGAACGTGACAGTTGTTAAACTGATATTCTGGTTTCTGGAATATTCTATTTTTCAGGGCACATTTTGTTATTGCCTAATGTATGTTCACCACTTGCGGTAATTTTTTAGATTAAAAAAAATATGAGAAAAATATGAACGGGAATTATTTCAATTGTATATGTTGAACAGCCATTTTCCGTCCAGCCGCAATATTTTTTTAGATTTCTTTCATTTATGCTCCAATTCGTGCAAGTCTTAGATATCTGAACTTCCTGACAACAAAATGTAACTTACTTACCTTACTGTTGCTCCACTTTCATGATCCTGTATAGTGACAGTCCTTTGTAACTCGAAATCTGTTGTGTTGTGTTAACTTAACAAAAAAAATTTAACATGAGAAATTATGAAATAATTTCAATATCCGGTTGTTCTGCTAAACATGAAATTGTTTGTTACATTGTTCTAATAAATATTTGTATTTATTCCTGTCGTCTTGAACATCGTTGACCGTCTGAAAGAATCGGTAATTTCACAAAAGTATTGATTTTTAAATCACAATCTTGCACATACTTCAACGATAGTGATTTTTAGAACCCAACCGCCAATATTAGTGAAAAATACCTTATAGCCAACTATATAGAATGTAGATACTTCAATGTCACTACAATAATTTGAGAACACATTGTATTATCTTGCAGATTGTAATACTTCATCGTAGCTATTAGCAAGTAATATGCAATGCAACATTAAAGCAAATCACCTTAACTTTGGTCTCCTTGGGTAATTAATTTAACTATTTAGTGCACTTTACTTCGTTCTGTAGGTAATAAATCTTCTAATGAAGCAAAACCGCAATTATCGATGCCGTATTAATTTATAGCAATTATATAAGTGCAACATTTTGCAGTGTATGTATGTATTATTCCAAGCAAACAATCACAATCGTCTACATTCGAGTTTAATTTAGTTAATTTAATAAAAGGTGAAAAGTTCACGAAACAATGTATTTTGAATGGCTTTAAATGTTTAATTAACAATTATTTAATTAACAATGTACGTGATCAACATCAGTTATATTTTATTCGTAATTATTTGTAAGTATGTTGTAGATTATTTTTCTGATTATTTCTGAAATTTTACATTAAGGTCTATAATGCTGAAATTTTTATTAGAAGATAAATAAATTCCATCAGTTTCCATAATAATATATTTGATCTTATTAGAATAGAAATACATATAAAATAATAATAGTTTAGAAATAGTATATAGAATAAGTATAGAGCTCTGCTTTTGAAAGCTCATATTTCTAAAACAGAGGAGCCAAATGTTTTGAAATGTTGAAACGTTTTTGAGATTTTGTAAGCGATGTCAATAAGAAACTCCATTTTGTTGCGTTTGTGACAATAACTCTAATATGTTATAAGTACATTATTCGGTAACCAAATGATATAAAAAATGGAAATAATATATTCACAAATTCTGGTCATGTATTGAATTTCAATTGTTTTAATTATTTTATTTATATTTTCATACCAGATATGCTGCATCAAGACATCTCCTTTCTGAGTTACGAAATTAATCAGTAAACGCTTGGTACAAGTTAATACAATAAAAAGTAAATATTTTCTCAGTCCCGAGGGACAAAACTAATTTTCTGGAATTTTATTTTGTGTGTGAAAATTATTATTCGTGGAGTGTTCACGTGTTAACGTCGCCTGTAGTGGTAGCGCATCGTCGACGCTGTGCCCCTAATGAAATCAAACGGACGCCCGATGCCGCCGGACTGACGCTCCGGTGGCATGGTGTCCTTATGCCCCTTGCATGAAATCCGATGGCCAGCGTCGGTCATCACGTTTCGTTCACATCTCTTGGGTATAAACTACAGAAAATATTCAATCTAATATTCCAGAGGGCCCTTCTTTCACCTCCGGATGAATAGCAAATATGTGTTAAAATTTAGATTCCGTGTTAAACCACACATGGTGGAACACGATACATAAAATATTCTATAGAAATTATACATTCTCCAACGAAGCACTCCTATTTCCTATTGTCTAAAACTGGTACGGTAATTTTTCGATTTCAAGTGTCTTGACATTTTACCGTAAATATGCAGGATAAATATAAAATTATGATACTAAAATACACACTGTTAATTACGAGTACCGGGAAAGGTAATTACCTTCAAAATTAATTACTAATTTCAAAATAGCTGGAAAGGTGTACGAACACGTTGGTTACTCTTGTGCTTATGAAGTATAATAATTATGCCTCAATTATTATTAATTATCCGGCTGGCAGATGTAATTACGAAAATATTGCTTTTCCTATACGAGACAATTCTTTAATAAACCTATACACACAACGTAAACTGTCTTCCATCTGTTCAGTGAACTGCGACAAAAATTGTCCCGTTCAACGAACTGTTGTCTAGTAACGTATAGAGTGTACTATACGGGACAACTAACTCCTTGGTCACTATTCATACTATTTTTACATTTGCTAATTTCTATGCTCTCAAATGCTACTATTGGTCAAATTTCTATCTGATCTTAAGTTATCACGATCTATATATTATGGTTGTTCTCAAAAGCCTATAGGGCAACACTAGACTTGTCTATTCTTCCATATATTAGATGAGCCATATGGTCTTTAAAGCTAGTGACATATTTTTGTTTGCAATCATTGCAACTAATTTGGTAAATCCACGACCTTTCAATTGGATCTTTTGTATCCAGGATTTCCTAAAAATTGTTGTAATTTATTATTCGATGAATGAATGACTGTTATACCCAGGTTTCTGACGCTCAAACTCAAACTCAAAAACCACTCAAGCCACTCAAACCATGACTAAAGCGGGTATCGTATGGAATGATTATATTTTGAGATTATCTAAGTCTGTCCTTAAATTACTCTCTTTCTTTGAAATTTTCCGCGTTTCATGCTGCATTTAGATGAAAATTAAGAAATTTTTTGTCGTAAAACCAATATAATTTTGGGACAATCATTATAATATCAGAGGAAGTTTTGTGCATGTTTTAAAAAGAGTTAAAAATCAATTTTCCATTAACCTTTTACACCTACAAAACACATACGAAGTATCATGAAATCATATTTCATCACATGAAATCGGAGAAAATAAGCTGTTATCATATAGGAATGTTGTATTTATAATGATCATGGATATCTGAAAATGTTTGCCAAAATATTCACCCTATTCCACTAAGCTTAACTTTTACACTATATAGTTCAAAACGATCCTTGGTCCCAATAAACGATCTCAACTTGACAGCATTTTCAATAGGTCAACTTGATTAATTACTCTGATGTTAGGGTAAAGGGAGGTTAGATCAACCAAGAAGATAGGCGGACCATTGGTAATATTTTGCAAGGCACTACTGCAAAGTTTTACCGGCGTATGTTTTGCGTTTCGATCAGTTCACCTTGATACAGTCACGAGCACGTGATTTCCAGCATTTATATGGAAGATTTTTAAAAATAATAGATTTAATCTTGGTTAAAATTATGTTTAAAGATATACAATTGTATTTCTAACAAACTTAAAGTAACAAACTCTAGGTAAGTCTAAAATGTGTTTTATTAATTAAACTGTAAGTATGTGCATTATTGTCTTATAGGACCTAAAATATTAAAATCTTTTAAATAGAATAAAAAAAAATTATCGATTAACAAAAAAGAAAGACTACTGGTTACAATTCCTTTTATGTATCCGCTAGTTGTACGAGGGCTGCACAAGTTTTAACCTTCGCCAGAACTGTAGAAACGTAGCTTCTAGAAGAAAGGAAAAGGGTAGGATCTCACCATCATAGGGTAGGATAGGTGGACCGTTGACAAGTCTGAGAATCTGAGACGTATTTTTTTAGTTTTGGTGATTTTTTACTTTCTAAGTGTTCCATAAAGAGTACCAAAACTTAGTTACACTATGTACCAATTGGCATGTTTGTACTTTGATTAATAAAGAAATTATCTTAAGTTTTATATATGTGGGTCCATCTCACCTCCTTTTACCCTAACAATGATGATTATAAAACTGCCAAGATATTATTTTATAGGGCAATAAGAGCAAAATAAATATATCATGCTGGGAACGGTCATGATTTTTAGTTAACCACTTTTCAAATAAATGATATGTAGTAGGGGCAATTTTAACGGATCTTCTAAAGACTAGATTTTGATCGGCCGTATTTAACGTGTAAGTTAAGAGAACTCGTTGAGACAAAATCTTGGGTTTCCTCTTCTGAAATGCTCGACGCAAATTATCAGAATGGATGTAAGAGCCCTATAAAACCAATTCCTTGACCTTTTTGGCTATTTCAGAATTTCTCATCGCATAAATCATATCGGATTGTGATGGATGAGAAATATTCAACAAGGGTGAAAGATTGTATAGTACAAGACCGCAAATTCTGGAAGTTTTACGAATATTAAGAAAGGGATAAACTAAGACGGATGTTATAATAAAATAAGTTATCTTTATAATTGTATATAGAGTATCTATAATTATTCCTTCAATAAATATACTTTAATGCCTCATGCTTACATGATCGTGCTTAGTCAGTTGTAATTTAATATCGAATTGTTTTACTCACAGGTTTATAGCAAAAACTTATGGTTTGTGTGAATAAGAAGTAGGTTTGGCTTGAACTAATATATTTAATATATTTGCTCTCAGTATGATCTATTTTTTTCAGTTGAAAAAGAAATAGGTGCGAATAAAGTGCATACATTTCTCTCATTTTTAAGTAATAACTAATAATTTCTCAAGATTTCTGTCACGAGGCTCGGAGTAGTCTTATAGATTAAGTCGATCCCACAGATTTTCTAATGTTAACGTTGAGTTATTAGCAGAACATTTCCTTGAAAATACTGGAGAAACTAGATGAGGGTCATTAAACGCAAGATAAAAAATTCAAATATTTCATCATTTCCTAAGTGACCCTGGCTTTCAAATCGGAGTTGGAAAGGATACAGGTGAGAAATCGAATAACAGTGAGCAAAACGGTAAACATGGTGTTGACTAAAACCATAGAGAAGTCACATCTATGGATACGATTTCCTACAAATAATAATATGAATGAAGCACGGAAGGGTGGGCTGCTAAATACCAATTTCCTTGTGTAATTGGCGTGATAGATTGTACCCACAAGAATTACTGCAGCGTAAATGTACAGGCAACGTATAACGCAAAAGAATAATTTACTTCTATAGACGTTCAATGGCCGGGGTCTGCCCATGAATATCGAATATCTACCATCTATGCCCAAATGAATAATATGTGGAGAACTTTTTATTATTAGGTGATTCGGGTTACGGAATCACACCGTGGTTAATGACGCCATATAGAAATCCCCAAATGCGTGAAGAAGTGGCATTTAACACACTTTTCACAAGAGAATGAGTCGAAAGATACTTCGCTCAAGTAAAGAGAGGGTTTCCAATATTGCAGTATATAGTTATAATAAAACGAGTTGCATCTGTTATTGTTAGTTGTGCTATTCTTTACAATATATCTAAATATTTAAATGATAACATGCCTCTCAATAAAGTAGATTACCCTCCAGAGTATATTCAATAGCGATTAATTGGGCAATAGAAGTTTGCCTAGGCTAGCGCAGCTTAATAAAAAAAGAAAATAAAATTAGTAATTTCGGTAGGCACCTACCGAAATTACTTGTGGACGCCACATTGTGGAAAGCTACTAATTACTTGTGGACGCCACTGACCTTGGCAGTGCCACCACTCTCGGCACTTTCTGAAATTCTGGTGGAAGAAAAATAAAAAAAGTAGTATACTGGTATATAAATTTAATTTTAAAAATTTAATGAACAAAAATAATATGAGAGCGACATTACACAAAAGTTGAATTGTATATAACTTAAACTGCAAATTGAATAAATTGAATTTTATATAAATTTGGAAAACCTGATATAACTTAATCCCCAATAATATCCCCAAATGTGGTATTATACCTGGAAATATGTCAATTTTTTAAAATAAAATATTTTTACTTACTACCTGTGTCGATTCAGCGTGCACGTTGACCTTCACGGATCATATAAAGAAAAAAGAATGAGACTATGTCTATTTAAACATGTTATCTAAACAGTAGAAGTATCTAGGTGAGTGCATATTGTTAAATGTTAATAAACCGAACATATCATACAACTTAAGCACGACATCATTGAGGTATCCGTACCCTATGAAAATAATTAAGATAAGTGAAGTAAAATGCAATTTTTAAACGTAGCCATGGGTTCGTAATAATTACATATAAGCACACACACGAGTAATATCAAATTAATGAAGAGGGCGTGCCCCTTTAAAATCAACTTAAACTAAGTTTATCTGTGAAATTGCAAACAAGTCTTCCAGTAAGATGGAATAAATCCCACACTACTATAGGAATAACATCATATTTATTTCTTTATAAGAAAACACTTTTTGAACTTGAACTATAAGTAACGCCAACCTACTGCTGCCGAACAGAAAAAAATGGGAGATGGATTCGTACCACACGACCAGAACGATAGCCTCGAAATCAGGTCACGTGCCATAAATCTGCCACCTAGCAAGAACGTTAAACAACAGTAGGAACAAATGGCTAAAGGACAAAATAGGAGCACTAATGTGCGCCAATAAACTGTTACTAGTGTTCTATGAGAAGAGATGAAATTGCCATAACACCCATGGGCCACCACGAAACTCATAACATACATGCCTTGAGATCAATTCACAAATGTTAGATGTAGAGCGCCAATATTCTTGGCCAAGGATGTGACCTCGATAGGAGGGGGCAAGCGGTACCATCGCTCTTTACCCCTAATATCTATGTAGGCCGAGACCGCCTCGTAAGGGGTAGGCCGCACATTTCAGGTGACTCTCCCCACAAATGTGATCAGTGTCACGTGAAGTTACGCAGCCTCTCCTGGCTGATGGGCCCCACCTGCTTCTGGCGCTCTTGACTTTCTTCGCCGGTGTGTATTACCTACCCCCGAGGAGTCATCTTTCCCGGTTGTTTCAGGGATCTTTGCTGCCTCTCGCCGGGCTTGCTAGAGCCCGGCTGGGCGGCATTCAGGTTGGTATGGGAGGATGAGAATTGTAGCTCAGTATGACGGAGCTCGCGAGATGATCAGGGTGTCTTTTAGTGTCTTGATCCGTTTTCTTTGGTCCTGTTCTTTCCTTCGTTGTCGTCTGCTTCTTCTCGCATCCATCGTTGAAGTGAGTAGTCATTTTTTACAATAGATTTATTCAAAATTATATACCTGCAATAATCCTTTGACATCTAAATTGTCATATGACAAAAATGAACGTAACAAAATTATGATAATTAACAAGAAATTTTCACTTCTTTCACCGGTAAAACAACCGGTGCTTATTCAGTGATTCTTACAAAAAACGCCTCACCTATTTCCAGAATCATTGAGCCGCCACTGAATAGGGCAAGAGCCAACGGTGCATTCTTAATCCCAACTACTTACCCATGCATATCATTAACAATACTATAACAATAATACATTGATAATTTTTATAACAGTTACCAATCGATTTGATTACCACCGATTTGGTACAGATTATTATCAATCTTTAACAATAATTTCAAAAACCCTCATACTCAACTTTACGAAATTTCTCTGATTTCTTTATAGCGACGCCCTGTCACATGCAGCCCGACATCTTCCGGAAACCCGTCAGCTAGAATTGCTGCAAAACCTGACAGATCTGCTGAGGAAGACTTTCAGCTCCCAGTTTGTTTTTCCTGCCTTGGGGCATGACGACCCTCTCCTTCGCACGGAGTTGGGTAGGATGTGGTCTAGGTGGCTGCCAACGGATTCAATGAAGACATTTGAGACAGGTGAGTGAACTTTTATAATCGATAATGTCACCGACAATATTATTTTAAGTAAATGCCCCAACAGATTTTTATTTGAAATAAAAGTATTTAATTCGTATTTATTTTCACTATTTTGGCCTCATTGGACGTAAATCTCATAGATATTATTTATAGAACCATACTAATTCATTAACTGAATTATTATGAATAACTTACTTGGTACTATTATGTTATTTCTTGGATTGGCCTTAACATAAAATTGAAATAACATATTACATAACATAGAAATAAATATTACATTCTGAAAATTCAAATACCTTACATTAAGTATACCTGACATTAAGTAATAAAGTCTAAACAAGTTATATGCATAACGTGTTTAGGCAATGTATGGATGCTATATCCAGAGATTTCCAGTATTAACGTGTTATTATATTAATGTGTTATTATAGAATTAGTGCTATTGATAGATAATGCGCATAATAATGAATAATAAGTGTAAAATGATGATATACGAGACATATATAATATTTGGTATTTGTAGCAGTACTTTCACTTATTAGTGGCGTTCTTGATATGTTTGAAATATAAAAGGAACCTGTGTATTATTCATACATAATGTAGGTATGGATGTAGGTATATCCAATATTGAAAATTTGGAATTGTATCATTAGTAAATCGATCACAGCTTCAAGCCCATGATCTCTTAGGGTTATATAAGCATGTACCTGACAAGAATAGATTTAAAGCAACATCTGATTAAAAATATTATTAAATGTATTGATGTTATATTGAATATGGTAAAAAGGTATACATATATTACGCAAAATATCCTGAAGGATATGAGGAGAATAGTAGCGCATACATTGAATATTTTTCGTCGCGTTTTGTACTCTATGTACGTCAATAATTCTTACTCTGAATAAATACTTCATTATTCTTCTGATTATTAAAAGTAAAGAATTGATCGGATTGTGTATATGAAATTCCGAAAAACAGTTGTCACATGTCAAACAGTGTCACGTGAAGTTACGCAGCCTCCCTAGGGTCCTGGCTGATGGGCCCCACCGGCAGAGCCTTGCTTCTGGCACTCTTGACTTTCTTCGCCCGTGTGTATGTAACCATGCCAAAATTATGGGGGACACGACTTGATAGATTGGGCAAAAAAAAATAAAAATTTGAGTTGTCTGTTTTCGAAGCCCAGATTCACTCCACTAATACGTAAAATTAATGTCTTTCAAAATTTTTGCCAGACTAGCCTTGCACATTTTAGGTATAATATAATTTTCACTTATACTTTGCAGCACCTTATCTAAAGTTGGCAATTCGTTCTTTGTAAAGAAAACGTGAACTTTCTACGTATCGCATTTTTTGCGTCTTCTTCCACTACAATCTTAGTTAGACCGCTTGTTGGTTTCGGTGGCGGTCGCTTCCATATATCTTTTCTTCTATTAAGCGTATGTATGCATCTGATGCTTCTGTATAATCCGAACACATATTGGTAGGCTATGCCAAAGGTGTCAATTTGGTGTCAAGGTGGTAGGCTATGGTAAAGGTGTCAATTTAACGTAGATCTACGCCCGCAAAGGCCCGGATTCAACCATTACATTGTCAATACCGCATATTAAGGTAACATAATAAGTATTTTTGTTGAAATGAATATTTAAGATGGCGGCTCCAAAATGGCGTATATTTTTGCTAATAATTTACGGTTCCATTCGACTCAAAATCGGTGTCTTGGAAATGTTGGGGTCACAGATCATGAACAGATCAAGTATTTGTTTTAAAGATAGCGGCTCCAAGATTGCGAACATTAGCAGCAGGGACATATAAATCACTGCATTTAGAATTAAATATATACCCAGGCATCCAAGAATATTTTACTTTAAATTTGGGAATTGTTGTATGTAACACTAAAACTTAAGATTAAAGAAACTAATATAGAAAATCAAATCGTTGCTTGTTAAGTAATATAATTATAAAAGAAGGTAATTCTAAACTAAGGTAGGTAAGTGTATAAATAAATGGCAGTCATTTATTTATACACGTACATCACTGTTGTAGTCAGTCACTGCTAGCATATTATTTAATGATATTATTTGATTAATTATTAAAATTATTTTAAAAACAAATTCGCAGCCGATTTCCTAATTATTGAATTGTTATAAGTTGTAATTTCCTTCCTAATCGGGAACATCAACTATGGCGTTAATAATCGCTTATAATAGCTAGTCTGATTAGTTCCCTAGGCAGTTGTTTAATGTAAATGCGCAGTATAAAACAGAGACACAACTATACATAGTGCTTATTAGTGCTTACATATTTTAGCACTTACAAAATCTATGGTTATATACATTTGGCATGGCATGGCTCGGCCTTATTTGATAACAGCCTTCGATTGCTTTCCGTCGAACCCCGCGTGTTGGATTTTCAAGTGATTAATTGATTATGTCCATGTTTTTTATCGTCCATACATTGATGCTGTCAAATACCACACGTGTCTCCTCTGATCACTATCAGGATTTCTATTCACGTTTTAGTGTTATAGGTACCAGCTGGAGAGGCCACAAGTAAATAATCTAAACTGATCAACAAAATAAACTGTACACGGACAAATTTCCCCTAATTTTTGGAACTGAGTAAGTTTGGATTGCTGCCTGCGATTGAGTTTATGTTTGGAGTATTCACTAGGCTAAATAAAATACACCACATGTTAAAAACATGGCGCATCAAAGCTAATGAAATCAAATCCATGCATGTGACATTTATATTATTTAGAGAAACGGTGTCATCCTGTGAATATCAACAACTGTCAGCTGCCACAAGGCGACCATGCTAAATATCTCGACATGCATTTGGACCGACGCCGACGGCGACGCCTGATATGGAGAAAACATATATTCGCTAATCATAAACAACTTGGACTTAAACTAAACCATACGTATTAATTGGCTTATTGGCCTTAAATCAAAATTATACTTACATGGATAACAAGGTCTTATTATACAAGTCCATCATTAAGCCAGTGTGGACATATGGAATTCAGCTGTTGGGTTCTGCCAGTATTTCCAACATTAACAATGGTTCCATAACAAAGTATGCGTGCAATCATTGACGTGCCTGATTATGTTCTGAACGAAGTGATTCAGTCTAAAATGTTTACTGCCAACCCACCTGACTACAGGACCCATATAAGTTCAAAATTAAGATCTCATATATTATAGACAAGTAAACTCTATATTTAAGGTTTAGATCAATTATTACAAAAGATCACTCACTGTAGTGATATTCTACATGTCATCACTTTCTAATCAAAACAAGCGCTCATTTCCCTCTGAGTGGACTGGAGTAAAAAAAATGGAGTAAAAAAAATGGGACCATGCCGATCTTTCAGAAAATTTGCATTGTTTTATATATCATCCTGTAGAAACTTTATGTGAAATAACTGTATCTGTATCTGTTTTTTGTTCGAAGTGCGGATCAAAGATTTCGCTCCACTTAGGCCCCATTGGGTCCCTTGTACTTCCGTGAGGGAAATATCTCACCAAGGCCATCGACCAGCCAAATGTTGTAAAAAAAGGTGATGAAGTTGCCTAGGGTCGTTTCCTTCAAAATCTAGCTGTGGAAGACACAATATTACCTCCAGTGGTGTTATGCGCATAGCTCCGGTTATGCTCAGACAGGCAACTCTTTGTACCTGGCACAGCTTGAACTTTGCTGTTATTTGTTGAATCTTGGGCCACCAGATAACAGCTCCATAGGCCATAATTGGTCTTATGATAGCAGTGTATATCCACATGACCACCCTGGGTTTCATTCCCCAGATTTTTCCTACGATTGTGTGACACTGCTCATATGATATATGGGCCTTTGTTAGTCTTCTTTCAAGGTGAAGAATCAAGTTTAGTTTAGCATCGAAGGTTACACCCAAGTACTTCACCTATGGTGCAAAATTTAGTGCGTGTCTAGATGCTCTCATTGGCTCCAGTTTTCTTGTGATGAGTACCACTTCCGTCTTCCTAAGGTTGACGGATAGGGCATTCTCCTCACACCAATTTTCGATTATTCTTAGAGCCATCCGCATTCTCTGTCAGAGGGCTCCTTCAAATTTTCCATTAAGCAGCATCGATCGCTCATCTGAGTATGCAATTGTGTAGAATCCTTCCATTTTGAGGTGGTTTAGGAATCTTTCGAAATCCATATTCCATAGCAGTGGTGATAAAACATCCCTGCGGAAAGCCTCTCACAAGTAGTCGTCTTATGACAGTGTCTCCTGCACTGATTTTTATTGCTCTTTTAGATAGCATGCTGGATATCCAGCTACCCACAATATGAGGAACGTTCCGGTCTGTGATGGGGCCGCTCTAATTTTAGGGAAGGTGGTTTTGACAAACGCACCCTCTATATCTAGAAGACACCCATGGTGGATTCCTTGTAATCCAAGGATTTCTCAAACCGTCTTGCTACCACATGAAACCGCAGATGTTGGTGGATTGGATGCACAGGATTTTTAATCAATGTTACATGCCTCAGATATCGCTCACATAGCTTCTCCGTTGTCTGCAGTAGAAATGAAGTTAGACTAATAGGACGGTATGCGTTGAAACGGAATAGTCCGTTATTATTATTAGTAGCTTTTGGTATGAACAATAATTTAACTTCTCTCCAGGTCTTTGGGATGTAAAGGTGTGCTAAGCACATCCTAAACATCCCAACCAGGTGCGGCTGTAGTTTATCCAGGCCCCACTGGAGTAGTGCCGGATATATGCCATCAATCCCTGGCGATTTAAATGGGGGAGATGCTCTGTATTGTCCACTTGATTCTGTCTTCACTTACTATTTGGCTGGCTGTTTGCCAGTCCAAATCTCTGGGTGGGATGTCAACTTCATTTGGCCGTTCCCTTTGATCTGTTGTGACAGATTCAGGGAAGTGAGTGCATGAGCAATGGAGCAGCTCTAGGTTTTGTAAAATACCTAACAGTGGATCTTGATGCTGGCAGGTCAGCTGTATATAAGAGATATAATATCGGCCCAAACACGCTTCCTTGGGGAACGCTTGAGTGTATGGGATATAAGTCGGTATATGCACTACCCTGTTTCACGTGAAAATGTCTGCCTGTTAAGTATGATTTAAGCATTTGATAGTGGATGTGAAAGGTGGAAAGGAGCTTCTTTAGTTTGACTTGTAATCTGCTGTGCCATACTTAATCAAAAATTGTCCCCCTTCAATAAAAAATATTTCTTGGATAACGACGTAAAGACCTAATAAGTCGAAACGATTTTTAAATTCTCCGCTTATTTATAGGGTGATCTTAAAAAAATCCACTTTTTAGTATCGCAGTCCGTTTGCTCGATTATCATCCTTCTTAACTCAAGTTTTAGCTTCAATATGAGCCCTAGATTTTGAAAATTCGCTGGCAGCAATCCAAATTTTCTCCGCTCAAAAATTAGGGCAAACTTCACCGTGTAACGCTAATTTTGTTGATCGCAGTTTTTATTTGTCTGTATTTGTTCCGGTTTATTAGTTCAATACATAAAAGTGTGCTAAAAAATAGGGATATAGGGACTACCCTATGACTTGTTAATGGTGATAGCATAGCAAAGCTTATCTTGAGGGGGATCTGAATACACTAAATTAAAAGGGATGATAAGATGGTATTTTCCGAGTTGCGCGATATAAATACCGACACAACCCTAGTGCAGGCAGTTAACATTCTGAATTAAGAATGTACATTTTTAGTCCTTAATTTAAAGATAAATATTACGTACTGAAATTACATACTTAAATATTGCTAATATTAATTATATTGTAACTTAATTAAAGCGATTGACGAAAATTAGAATGTTATAGAAAATCGAACAAACATTCTACAAAATCTTATAATTTCAATAGTGAAGGCTTACAATCAATCTAATCCATTAAGTGGTCGGTCAGTACCAAAGTGCTGTATGCCGCAAATGGAATTGCTCAGCTGTATTCCACATCTCCCTGATACGAAAAGTATCAGACTTTAGAACTTAAATCCAAAGTAAACTAAAATACAGTTTAAGCATTGACATTTTCGAACTATGTATGTACATTATAAAATACAAAACTTGATTTGACTTTGTGGAAAATACGATATGAGCCAGTCTGTATTGCACCGCGTTTAACGCGTATTGAGATGTAATTCCGATACCGCCAATAAATAATTATTATGCAAAATTTCATTTCGATTATATCAATAAATAAATGAAATGAAATGTTGCATAATTATTATTGGTAGTAATGAAATTTTCAATGTAGGTTGACATAAGTCAGAAAGTACAAATTTAATATTGTATCGCATCATATGTATTATATACAAAGTGTCCCACGGTGACGAGACATTAGACGTATTTCAGAGATTACTACGATTTTAATTTTGAAAATTTGGGGAATAGTGTTTTAGGGCATGCCCTTATTAACTAATATAATGGCGTCCACTTAATGCTTTCGGTTATACCGGAAGTTGACGCCATCATCGTTAAATTAAAGAGAAAACCCTCTATACTATTGCAATGTTTAATTCTACGTCAATTTTTAGGTGAACTTTGATAAAGGTTTCCTATTTTTAAAGTTTGCCGTTTTGAATATATTTGCTATATTTTCCAAAAATATTTCAAAAGTTAATTCAAAAAGATGTGGATTTTACCATAATAAAGTTAAGACTCCTCCAAACTTCACTGACATCAATTTAATTATATAAATAAATAATTTGACAATGACTTAATTTCATATAGGATGGTAGAAACTTAATGCCGAATTTAGTCAATTTTAAAATATTTCATCATACAGGAACATCCTGTATATTGTTGTGCAACCTGATGAAAAATTTTATTCCCTATACATATCTCTTCTGGTTTTTAAAGTTTTTACTCTTCTTCGTGCAGTCAACGGAGATATCGCATAATTTTTTGCGAGAATGGCTTTGAATTTTTTAGTGGAACCTCAAAACGAGCGCGTGATCCAACATTTTATGGTTGTCAATTTAACACATACAGTTAATGTTTATTTGAGTATTTAACATTTGTAATATTTATTCAAATGCTGACATTCTATTTATTATTTATTCATGGAGA
>CAXKVY010012945.1:0-20000 GCA_964058915.1 Tetropium fuscum
CTTCCTCTGTTCCCCTTGTCTGTCCCCTCAAATACTTGCTCCTTTTCTTCTCTTGGTTACTTTCACCCCCAACATTTTCTTTTTTTATTTTATAGTATTATTATATTCTTCCTTCTGCATATGAACTGACGATAATTTCACTGCGGTGTTCGTCGTAAGTGTCATGTGTTGATAGTTTTCAATGGATAATTCAGATTTAGGAGCTCCATAGATTGCCAGAAGAATGCGTAATCCTTTTCCAAAATCGTCTCTTCTTAGAAGTTTCCTGCTTAAAAACTTCCGTAAATTGATAAAAACACCTGCGCGATACTCAGGGGGACTTTTCAGACACTGCTTCGAAAGGTAAAATAATAATACGTAAGCAAAATTTAGGCCTCCTTGGGAGATTTTCACAGATGCTACTTTTTCTGGCCTAATATGACTGAGGAATATTGAGAATCAAGATTACTCATATTTTACTTCGACGCCTTTCAAATATAAGAAAGAGAATCTCTGGGAATATGTTCGTTGATTTATTTCGTCTTTTCACACGTTTGATGTTTTGTGTACCTTTGAGTGGTTTATTTAGTAAAGATCACAAACAAAAGAAGAGAGATTTACGGAGACCCCACTGGTCCTTGTGGGTTTTAAACTTACAAACTACAACTTTGTGGTAATAAGTAATTACTAAGTGTCATTATTGGAGTTTTCGAAAACCAGACCGTATACCTCATGGCAATCGAATTGTGTCAACTATTAATTCATTTACCATTAAAAACAACTTTGCTTGTCGTTAGTTTAATTTAAAATACTTCCCATTCAAAATTTTATTTTACTGTACCTACTGCCCTATTTCGGAAGAAGCATATGCTCATCCGACAGTTTAGAGAAAACAATTACTGAATATTTGGTATACTTGATATTGCTGTAATTTTCTTACTAAATAACGTAATGATCTAATTTTTTTAATACTAAACTAAATTGACTAAACGAAATTTACTAAACGATATTTTTTAATTCTGTTAAAACTTATTGAAAAAACTTTCATAATAACAGCTTCACATGTGCACACGGTGAAGCTGTTTTTATTAACAACACATGATAATACATTATTTTAGAATGGGAATACTTATGTTTTTATTAGTGGTCCGCTATTTTTTTTAGTGATATAAAAATGTGTCTTGAATAAGGGTATGGTGATTTTCGTAATTTCTTATGATTCAGCGACAAGAATAAAATGTATTGCCTTCGTACATACAGTTTGAACTTACCGTTGGCATCTTTGGCTTCCAATCCTTCTGCTTCGATAATTACTACGCTAAGGACTACTATAGGCGGTTGCTCTTCTCCTGCCACGTGAAGCATCCGATAATGCCGGTCGGGTGGCATTCCGAATGCTCTTTGACCGTAAAGGTACAGGTCCTCCTTGTAATGGGCATATTGACCTCCCGGTGCAGGCGCTCCAACCTGAAATGAAATGTGCAGGTTAATAATATTGTTGTATCGTTCAGTTACGGGATGAGCCATTATGGTTCTCTTTCACTGTCACTGTTTCTTGTCAACTTGTCAGTGATTTACTTTAAGGAAGCAATTAGGAATTAATTTTTAAGATGTTACTATAACTAACTTATACATTGCTAGCCAAATTAGATGGGGCCAAGGGCAAAAATAATGCACCGCTCTTCATCTAAAAATACATGGATGGCTAACGAGGTGACCGGCAAAGTTATACAAAAGTCAATTTATTGCCATAATACTATACAAAACCACAAAATTAATATAGAATATAAAAATAACTATATGAAAAAACAAATAACTAAACTAAATTTACGATTTAAAAATTAGACAGATTCTTGATATTTTCCAACGTTCTGGAAAGCAACTAGTTTTTAGAGATAAATTTAATATTGACACTAAGGGTTTAGAAAGCGCATATGTACCGTCTTTAACTAAGAAACTGGGCACATCATCATTATTAAATGTATACTCAATTTTCGAGTCAATTACATTGTCCTTAAACTAATTTCCGCAGTAGATATATTTTCTTTATTTTCCAATAAATATACGTGTTTAAAATTACGACATCCTTCAATGAAATCATTTTCTAAATGGTCCATATATGTTTCGCACAATCTAGCAGGATTATTTTGAATTGTGCCTTCATTTAATTTTTCTAAATTGACCAGAAATTTTGAGTAAATGCCATCATAGGTTATATTTCTCTTTTGTACTTCTGCTAGAAGTTTATCAATAATAGCATAATATATATCTACAGTATACCATAGATGTAGAATACCATATCTCAAAGGGCTTTTAACTAAAGAGTAGTACAGTATTTTTAGTTGGGAGAAATTAGGAATATTTCGAAGGTATTACATTTTATATAAGATTGAAACTTCCTCGTTGTATAATAATTAATGTCCGAATATCTTAAGTGAGAATCTATGTTTACACCTAAGTATTTCATTTCCTTTTCAGGAAAGATAGTGGGAAATTATTCGGGATTAAGAATTTAGCTATAATTGATGAAACGACGGCATGTTTCTTACGTCGCCCCTGCACGGTAAATAATTCGTTTTTTCAAAATTTATTGTTAACAATTTATAAACAATCCAGTTCTTTATCATGCACATATCTTCGTCAACTTTTAATTTAAGATTCTCCCACGAATCGCTCTTGTAGAAGATCGCTATGCCATATGCAAATCCTACAAGTTTTTCACTGCTTTGTAAGAAAAATAATCCATTTACATAAATAGAAAATATTAGTGGACCCAAGATTGTGCCTTGTGGTACGCCATAATCTACTGGCTCAGATTCTTTCAGTGCACCGTCCACCATCACTCGCTGGTATCTGCTAATACAATTTTCAGAAAGTTTTACACACTTATTTGTAATAGCAATATCCTTTGTAATAGCAATATCCTCCAGCGACCGTCAGATTAGTCGATGACTGACCGTATCGAATGGTTTCGATAAATCTAAAAATACGCATAAACCAGGTTCTCCCTCATCTAAAGCAGTGTAGAACTTTCTTGTTAGCTCTAATAATGCATCTTGCGTAGACATATTTTGTCTAAAGCCAAGATGATTTTCGGATAATATTTTGTATTTGCCCATATATGCCACTACCCTATTTTTAAGTACCTCTTCAAATAATTTTGAGAAACGAGTTATCAGTGAAATAGGTCGATAGTTAGATATATCAGTCTTGTCCCCTTTCTTATATATAGGTTTCATTAATGACTCCTTGTAAGCCGAGGGCCGAGATGCACTAAATTTATACTTATTAATCTCATAATGAAGTTACACTTAAGGTAAAATATGTTTTATGAAATAGTTGAACTTACCTTTCAGATGTGGGAACGACAATTTAATTCATAATTAATTTAATTCATAATTAATTTAATTCGTAATTAATGTTTTCACCATATCTTCGTACTTAAGTCAACGTACAAGTGGATGCGAAATACGTCATTTGCCGCCACTAGGTGGCGCCATTCGCACACGTGCACATAGCGAATATACATACAGCATCAGAGTAAATTAATCACTACCATAGAGCCATAGTTTAATATTTGAATTGATGTTTATATTGATGCTCATATAAACCCCAGGCATGGTAAATACCGGGTTATTAATTTATAGCATGTGAAACATGTTATTGCAGACATTGGTATATATAAATGGAAAAAGCTTAATTATTTTTGTTCAGTACCTAAATATAAGTACCTCTACTTGGAAGAACATTTAAAAGTTAAAGCTTCCCAAACACACGTAATTTTGTTAGGTCTCCACTTCATTTTTAGTTTGCTTTACATTGTTTGAAGCAGTACGTACCTCACATCTATCATAACAGATTATGTGAGATTGGAAATTGGGTATCAGTTTGGTTTGGCCCGACTTTAATACAGACAAAGATAGATAGAACCCTCTCATGATCCCTATTGAGCTATAAATATGAGAGGATGTCATCTCGTGGAATATACTTACCTTATTTTAACCTATTTAAGCTTTGGTATTTGGTACAATTCCGAACTAAAACTATATTATACTAAATTTAAATAACCGTCAGTTTGTAGTAATATATTAGTCTGCTTCGACTACATTATTGTTATAATTCAAAATTTTATTACGTAAATAAAATGATAACGAGATAGATCCACTTTGTATTTAAGTTCCTCATTGCGTTCATTTGCATACTAAATAAGCAATTGTTACTATTATAGCTGATTGGTATTAAATTAACATAATATGATCGAGGAAATTTAATAATAATGTTCCGTGAGCAAGTTTCATAATTTACTTCCGCTGAGTTAATAACTTCATGTAAATGGCTTTCATATTTATAATTGTAGTTATACAGTATAGTACAGGAAAAAGTACCTAGCTACTATTAGTACGGGAGAGGCAGTGATTTTTTTTTACTTTTCCTTCACGCTGAACATCAATAGGATTGTTTAGTAAGTGATTCTAAGCAACAATTTGTATATTCAATGGGGGAATTTTCCGATGGGTTGTGAATGTAATTCACGATTTTTCCACTAATGAAAACGGTTTTAGTGATTAAAAGTCGTATACTAAAATTAAGTCTGGTTAACAGACTATGTCTGGTAGGAACAGAACTGAAAAATATTAAAAATATAATTGCCCTCATTTTGGTAGATTTAAGATTTGTCAGATGACAGTTTGTGTTATAACGATAGCATAAAATAAAATCTGGCAATAATAGGAGACCACTAAAGCCTTACCAGATTACGCACTGTCAATTCGGTAACCTCGAAATTTAACGTGGTATTGAAATCATCATATCTCAGTCAAGTATTATTGCCGTGGAAAAAAATCTGAAACGGATTTTGGAAGCATGTAATCTACTTAAATGACAATAATTTTATTCTTACATTTTCGATTAATAAACAAGTGTTTTAATGCAAGAAATGAAAATATAAAATTTTCATTAATTTTTATAGACTGCACACACACGACTGTACTGTGACGATTGTGTAGTATAGTTTTCCGAATAATTTGCTATGTTACCCAGCTCAAATGAGAAATCACTTTTCTCACTTTTGGCTTTGATTGCTTGTACTTATCTCGTGAACTATTCATCGTACAACGATTTATCGGCAATATTTGAAAAGCTTAAACAATCACCTATATCACTCTACTTGTTCTATGATATAATGCATTTGTCTGATAATTAGTTTTCGCGCTTTTCCGAAAATCACACAACAAATCAACGCCGACGTCGCGTCGTTCGGTGGCATTATTTTTAACAAAATATACGCGTATATTACGTCGCTACGCTAGATGGAAACGATATTATTTTTTATATTGTCTCGTAGCAACCATGAACCCAACGCAGAGTCTGGCGAGGCTTTCATTTTTGTAAATAACAGCCAGACTTGTTTTTCTCCAGTCCATAAAATGTTCGAGATCCCTCCAGACTCTCTTGCCAATTTCATAAATCAGCCAGATTTATTTTTTATTACACTTCATAATAATGTCAATATGTATATTAAGTATCAAGTTTCCATCATGTAAAAATAAGAATTGGGGATCCGAAAAATCGATCTAATTTTCCACTTACGATACTTACTTTCCTCAACTTCAGATAGCCAGATTTTTTAAAAGTATTATGATATGCTTTAGTAAATCTAAAAAACATTAAAGAAAATGCAAGAAATTAGTATTAAAAAAAATTAAAAACAAGCTTTTATTTAAATGCTCTAGAAAGAAGAAAATAAACTTGATTAGCTATTTATGTAACCAGTTGGAAAAAGTACTATTTTGTGCGTAATTGTGTGCAATATATGTAAAAAAGACTACCAACGCAATTATGAATTCAAGAAGGCAGGACTCCATTTCTCCCCGATCTGCACATCGTGCGAAGGACTATGTGAAAACGTCGGACCCCCAGAAGACAGCATTGACATAGACGAGATGAAGAAAAGGATCGAGAACAGACTGAAGATATACTCTTACACGATGCGGAAAGATGTCAATCACAATCACAATCTACTTCGTAATCATTCATCTCTCCTTGAGATATGATCACAACTTGTTGTTTTCTCTTCACCTTTTCCATTTTCCTTCCTTTTCAATGAAATTTGTAGGAAATTTTATGTACTTTCATTTTGAATGAAAAAAGATTATGTACGGAAAATTGATAGTTTCCGAGTTATAAGCAAAATATAGACAAAACATGAGATTTTTTATATTTTGCATTTTTTCAACGTTGCGTCACGCTATTTTGTTAGAAAACGTCAGATTCGGATTCACCACCTTAAAGAACATAAGGAATGAAAGAAATCAAAACTACCCCAAAACCCTCCGGGTAAAAGCACAATTTGACTCCAGTGTAATTCACCAGGGAAAATAAGGAAAATTAACTGCCTCCGGTACTATATATGTTCCATAGTTTATAGAGCAAAATACTCATGTATTTTGGTAGCTACTATTCGATCTGGAAGTTATTAGATAAAAACAGCATATTTATTTATAGGCTCTAGATTTACTTATATAGCGGAGGATAACTCAACCAAGCAAGCAACCTTTTATGTAAAAATACAAGCATGTTTCTATGACCACTACACTTTTACGTATTTATTTACTGAGTTCCCCAAGAGATACTAATCCAATTATATGGCAACTTATATAGAATATAGTACAAGAATATTACACTGGTGATTGGTCTGCCTTAAAACTTTTACTTAGTAAGTAACTAAGGACTAGACATAACATTTAATACACACTAATTATAAAAGTAGGCAACAATACGCGGGCGCCGGCAGTGAGGATACACATTTTCGTTGTGAAATGTCCAAGAGGAATGTGATGAATAATCATTAATCACCCGATGACAGCCATCTTACATCTACATCTTCAGTTTAGTTATTATAATAAATATCCGTCAGATATTAATACCAAATCCATCTGTGTATTGCAGCCAAATCTACAACCGCTCAGACTATATATCTGAAAAATATCCAATATATTTATCGAAGTTTATAGACTAAATGGGCAAAAGTTAGCCAATGTCTTTTCAAAAAGTCGTCTCTTTTTACGAACCCTTTTTGCGAACTCAGTGGTGAGGTCTGTTGTATATTTCATACCGGTTAAACCTCTCGAGATAAACTTTTGATAGAAAAAGTTGTATCTACACATTCCTAAAAGTATATGTTCATAATAACCTACGCCTACGACAAGCCGTTACTTCTGATGGCATTCGCTTCTATAGAAAGCCTGGATAAAATATTTCTTATTATATTCCGATGAGGAGAGGGACTTGAAATAAGTGATATAAAAGCAGGTGCTTGTTAGGTTCCAGTATAAATCCATACTAATGTTCCATTCTCAAATATATTTGCATATAGTCAGATTATCTATAGGGAATTCCAAACAAAAACCGTTGTACGGCCTCCAGTGACCAGCGAACATTATTGCCAAGTCTGTCAGACTGTCTGACAAATTAAAAGCATGGGAAAATTTTCACTTTTAATTTTTAAAGTTTTTAACGCAAATCTCGGTGACTTTACAAAAAAAAGTTTATATAAGAAATGAAGAGTACGACAAAACACACCCGCTCATCGTACCAATTCGGATAATTAGTTAACGAGATATCGATATTCGTAATTGCGAAAATAAGAAAAATCAAATTGATTTTCCATCGAGGGTGCGCGGAGTTGGACGCTAATTTTTCTGTGGGAGAGCTATTATGAAGGAAATACGAGGCCGCAGGCTGGGGTTGGTGGAATAATTAGGAGTGGGGGGAGAGAAACGATTTTCCTGTTTCTTCAAACGGTGTTTCCGGTATGAGGGAAGGGGGTGGGCGAATAGTTTTTTACCAGTAGAGAAATTTTTTTTCCGCCTTTCTAAATATTCTAATTCTAAATAGAACGAAATAGGATGATTAGGAGGGGAGCAAGATTACATATACATATACTACATTTTTTTAATAGTTTATTTGACCAAGATTACAAACAATTTTTGGCAAGTCATAAAATATACAAATATATTGCGTAAAAAAACAAATTGTAAATACACATGTCACAGTCAACAAATATAAAAAACAACAACAATAATTCAAAAATTACAAAACAAGTGGTGTGAAACGTAAGAATTACACAAATATGTATTTAAAACAGGAGATAAAGTGATGTCCATTACACAAATCATTATTCATAGCATCAAGCAAGTAGCATCAAATAAATTGTCAAAAATTCTGACATTACAACACCACACACAATAAGGCATCCGCGGTACGTGACATTTACTGGCGTGGGTCGTTGGCGTGGTGGTAAACCAAAGAGTTATAACGTTAGACTGACTGGATTTCAGGAAACTTTATAAGTTTGACACCCGCCACAGTCGAGGAGCTATAGAGAGATGTAAGTAAAATAAAGTTTACACAGCATATTTACTGGGGATTGTTAAAAATCTAGCAAAATCGCAAATGTCACAAAAAGTTATAACCGCAACCAATAGAATCCTAGTAACAAATAAAAGGGAATTTAATTATACGTAAGTTGGCGTAAGAAATATAATAGTTCCATTTAAACTAAAAAGTGATGGCGGCCCGCAGTAGATCAAATGTAACGGAACAAATGAAACACTTTATATTTTATTTTTTAAATTATTTTAATTGTAGAAGGTACCTACTTCAGATCCTGCTCTTTTTACGTGTCAAAAAACTTTATTATGCAAATATATACATTATCTTTATTGCACCTGATTTTTTCTAAAATTTCCTGACTTTTTCAAAATATGTTAATAACTAGTTATTCAAGTTATCTAGCGGTATTAAAAAATACAAATCCCAACGCCTCAAGAGATTCAGAACTGAAATGATTTAATAAGAAATCATGTATTACACATACATGTACACTTACAAAGTATTATACGTAATGTAGTATAATTGATCTATATTTTTGTATTAAATTCACTAAATTTTAAAACTGAAATGTAGGAATTTCTTTTTTTAAAATATGCAATAATTTATTAAGTCTTAAGTTCTATATACAATACACGCACCAGCAAAATAATCGATCCACTCAAAATATTGATGAAGTTTGTTTAATTCCTTACATTTTCTTTTTTAAATTTTTTTCTATAACTTTTTTTTTTGTTAAAGGTACAAGGGTTTTAGAAAAACGTTACATTTTACATATATTTCTATAACAATTTTAAAAATTTAACCATAACGAAAACGACCTGAAACGTCAACTTAGTACGAAATGTTTCCCCCATGTGCACGAATAATAGCTGCAATTCGTCTTGGCATGCCCTCAATTAGGTTTTGATTGTAACCCTGGTCGATTTGCTGCCGTTCTTCAATTAAAACTTCACCGAGCTGCTGTAAATTTGCATGAGCTGTTACACGAGATTGTACTTTCCTTCCAAGAGCATCCCAAATATGTTCAATTAGGTTTAGGTCTGGGCTTCGAGGAGGTCAATCCATTACTGAGATATCAACCTCGGCTAAATACTCATGTGGCCGGGCATTATCATGCATCCACATAAAATCGTCTCCGATGAACGGCAAAAGGAACAACATATGGCTCTAAAACGTCTCTTATATACCTATCTGCTGTCACAGTTCCCCTATTCACTATGACTAAGTTCGTCCGGGCTTCCATACTCTAGCCACCCCACAGCATTACCGAACCGCCTCCATAACTATGCGAAACATGGTTTTGGAAGAAACGCTCACCAGTTCTACGGTAAATTCTTTCACGTCCATCCGGTGATCAGAGACAAAACCTTGACTCGTCAGTGAATAGGATATTGCTCCATTCTTCATTACCCCAATATTCGTATTCTCTAGAATATCTAAGGCGTTCAACCCGATGGTTTCGTAATAATTATGGATCCGTTGCAGGTCTACTTGCTCGCAATCCAATATCAAAAAGCCGCTGTCTTATTGTTCTATCGCTTACTTAACTTTCCTCTCACCTCCTGTAATTGTTTTTTCATTTGCACAGAAGTAATTATTCTGTCCCGCAAAACATTCAGCGTTATAAAGCGATTATCTCGCTCACTAGTAGATTTTTTTCGACCACAATTATTTCTTCTTGTGAATACACCAAAATTTGAAATTCCCAATGGTCTGGCCACATAATATTGTGACCTACCATCCTGCATCAAAGCAACGGCTCTCACAGAGTCGGTTGCAGAAAGATTTTTAAACTAATCTTATTTTTTAAACTAATGATAAACGCGATCAAATCTTTGTTAGTCTTTGTTAATCTTTTTGAGAAATTGAAACCGTTAATATATTATCATAATGGCACCTCTCACTTTATATTGCTATTCTATTTTGTAGCGCCCAATTACGCATCAATTTAGGCTAATTTAATTTAAAATATAAAGCGGTTTAACAGTGAAATTCTACTCACCGTATTCGCAATGGTATAAAGCATCTCGACGTAGAGCTTGTCCTTTTCATTTTGAGATGCGGAGTAGTCAATCGGCGTGATACCCAATTCGAGTTCGGGAAGCGGCGGGTCAGACGCAGATGCTTCGGCTGCTTTAAGAACACTCTGTCTTTGATTCTCTTGTTTCCAGGCTAACGCTGTGAAGCTTTCGAAGTAAGAGCCGTCAATTTCTTGAACTCTGGAAAACGTGACGTACATATTAATGAAATTCGAATTATGGGGTTATTACTTGAAAATATACACTTAATATATTTTCGTAACGTGTTAGCTTAAAATGTAATTTTAAATATCGATAGAATATTTTATCTTAAAATACTAAGCCTCACGAATTGCGAATATTTACGTTACTTTAGTAATATTTTGGCTTTAGGCCTTTAGGCCGTTTTACAGTTTGCAAGAGTTTGTTTGAGTTTGCAGAGCCACAGAGATCTTGCCCAAAGGCATGCGCAGTTCAGATGCAGCTGATTTCTTATCACAAATATCTTGTAATATAAACTAAAATATAACGAATCGAAAATTCAGAAGGACTAAATATTACTATTTCTAAATATTCCAGTAATGTCAACTTTAACACTTTGCCTTTTTCGGATGTTATATAAATGGATGCGAAAGATTTTAAGGGGTGATCTCTCAGCAAAAATTAAGGTGGGTCTTTCATATAAATTGTTTTCCAAAACTCCTTCCCCTCCAAGTTACCCCCTATAGTTAACCCCTCTAAAATTGAGGAAAATATATTTTCTTATTTATTTTCTCCACTATGGAAGAATTTCTTTTGGGAAAGTAGAAAATTCATATTATTTTAATGTAATTTCTAATTTAAAAATATCCACAGTTCTTGTTGATTACAGTATTTGATTAAAATGGGAAATATACAGATAAGATATTATGAGAAAATATTATAAGAAAAAAAAGTCTCAAATAAAAAAAATAGTCAATAATAAAACAAACAATAATTGTTGATACTACATTTTTTCTCTAAATAATACGGTTTTTGATTATTAGCTGCATAATGACATTTAATTTTCAAAAATCCAATTATTTTTCGAAATGCACTGAAAATATGTGTTCTAAAGGTTCTAAATAAAACAAAAATCATATTTTTAGGCATGTTACCGGCAAGACAGCTCATAATTCAAAAACTTTCGATTTAGACAAAAAATATTAATATCAAAAATTGTTTGCTCTATTATTGTCTAAATTTTTAATTTGGCCAAAAGGTCATATCTATAGTGGTAAATTATTTATAAAAAAAAACATAAGTGTGTACTTATGACCACACGAAGTGAAAATTTCTAATTATCGAATTTTAAAATATATATTGTAACTGTAACCCCTTATTACACCGCACTCGTTGATACCCGTTAATACAGTTTTCACTTCAAAAATGCTAGAACATACCTGAGTACGAAATATTATCGCTATTGGTAAGACGCAGCAAGCGTCAATCTTGTGATCTTAAACACACATTATTGCTTATATTGCTATATTATTTATATTATATTGCTTATATCGCTCCAAAATATCTATTCATATTTAGCAAGTACTGCGACGGCAGTCGATTCGATTCAATCTAATTCAATTCAATTCGATACAGAGCGGAAAACAATTGGACGGTAACCAGACCAGACGGAACCTCCTGATATATTGTCCTGAACCTTAGGCCTATGGAAACTAAAATATGCTGTAAACACTTCTTCTCTTCTATCTATCAAGTCTATCTCTCCTCGCGCTTAGTCAACGAGTGTTACATAGACGAACGCGACGGCTCAGTCTCATTCAATACCCACAAACTCTCTACTGTCTCGCTCTGCCGAGTGATCCTCTCTCACTTAGTCGATTGAACCGACTTTACTCGAAGGAGCGTTATATATCCAAGCCTGACACGTGACGGCTCAAGTGCTGAGCGCGCCTGAAGAAGTTTTCACTCCAAAAATTTGGGAAAGTAGAAAATTCATGTTATTTTAATTTAATTTCTAATTTAAAAATATCTACAGTTCTTGTTGTATGCAGTATTTGATTAAAATGGGAAATATACAGGTGATAAGATATGAGAAAATATTAGAAGAAAAAAAACGTATAAAATACTTGAATTTTTTTATGTTGTTCCAATGAGAGAACGTGCAACCTATGCTCAGACAAAATTATGTCGAATAATACCTTCGCTGACCAACTAAAAATATATAAATCTATATAGGTAGGTACTGCCGGCAGTAGGAAACTTAAGGCCAGGATAGGATATGACTCCCAGGAGAACAAGCATTTTGAACAGATTCCACATGGGGTGCCCACGGAAATTAAGATACTATCCGAATTTCCTGCCGCTAAGATACCCTTACCTAATTGCGGTCAAAATATTGACTCAACACAAGTATCATGACAGTAGAATGAGGCATTATAGATTGTATCTCGGTCAGTCACGAGAAATTGAATTATCCGCGATTGCCTGGTTTTTATCATATTCTGATGGGTAGCCATATTATACCGACAGCGCAAACTGTTTTCGATCATAGAAATACCGAGCATAATTGGCACGTGACCAAATTCTAACAGCAGTCTAGCGTTTCTGATATCCTGTATTGAAACTGTTCTCGTTTTATTTGGACATTATCTGAATTTAATAATAGTCGATGCCTAAAAGTAATTAAAATATGATAAAATGTAATCTTATTTCATTTACGTTTTTATCATTACAAAATGTAAATAATAATTTTATTTTAAGAAACAAAATCACAGAGGCACCACGAGCCTCTGTGGTACCAGCACGATGGGCTATACGAGTCAAACTTTTATAAATAGATATATTTGAAGAAGAGGTTTTATTGAACGACTTGCTCGATCCCTGGACCTTACCGCTTTATATATATTTTCATGGGGCTATCTGAAAAGTAAAGACTGTTTTAATATAACCATTATTCAGCATTATTTGAAAGATCGAATACGTGCTGAAATTGGAGCTATTGCACCACAAAAGATTCAGCGCGTCCTGTGAGAATTCCAATACAGATTTGATTTACACCAGAAAATTAATGGCTTGTAAATCATGTAAATAAAAAATAAAATGTAAATGTAACCTTTCAAAACTATCTTACTATTTTTATAGTGATAAAATGTTTAGGGTCAAAAGGGCTTTACTGTTACTGTATTTTTATGTACATTTCCAGTTCACGTATATTTTACTATTACGACTAGCACGTCTATGGAAATATGTGACTTGAAATCCGACGGGAAGAGAATATAATCTCGGTGTCATATAGTTAATTAATTCAGATCGACATATTATAACGAAAGTTCAAAGAATTCTGGAATCGTTAATGATAGTAAAGCACATCGGCATCAAAATACATTAAAAGGTTTGAAAATTATATAATAATGATTTATTATAACATGTTATATTTCATTACCCTGAAAGTGATTAATTGTTTATAAATTATGTCAGATGGCTTTTAGATTTTAAATGCTAATGGATGTTAATGGAAAATTAATGATGGATATTTTCCACATGCCCAGATACGTAATAAAGAGCCGATGTTTGCAGGGCATTTTTACTTTTATAACAGTAATTTCAATCATTGTTTTAGATACACATTTTGTACTTTTACCAACCAGGCTTTTATAGGCCAAGGCAGCCTGAAAATTTAGTTGCAATTATAATTAAGAGAAAAAAAATCAAAAATTATACACCAGATAATGTGAAATTGGGGTCTGCTTTAGGGGTTGAAAGAATTTTTATGTCATTTTTGGCAAAACATGACCTCTTAGCGGAAAATGTACACAAAAGTTGTAGATAATAAAAAATCAAAAATTTTCGTATATGCCATTTTTCAACACAACCTTAAATTTTCCGAGATGATGGCGGAAAATGTGTTTTTTTTCTCTCTAAAAATAAATCAATATACATGAAATTTTGTGAAGGAAATTAACAAATTAGCATGAACTGTTGTGAAGTATTTTCTTCTAGAATTGTGAAAATAAGTAGTTTCCGAGATATTTAAATTTTTCGTAAACAAAATTTCCACGGAAAACTATTGTTTTTTTTCGATTTTAATATTCTATCCTCATTTTAATCGTTGAAATGTCTACTTTAAAATAGACTATAATATATGCTTATTCAATGCAAAAGAGGTATACTTGCACAAAGTTTCATGTGAATTGAATTATTTTTCCGAGGCAAATAAATAAAAAACCTAGAAATCATTTATGTTGAAAGATGCCTTACCTATATGAGAGTTTTATATTTTTTCATTGTCTACAGGGATTGTGAAGCAAATTTTCCTCTAGAAGATCACGTTACGCCGAAAATCGCAAAAAAACACTTCAACCTCTAAACAGCACTTTTTAATTTAATTTTAATAACTTCAAAATTTCACTTTATCTCGCGTTTAATTTTTGCTTGCTCTCTTAGTTATAACCTTAACTAAAATTATCGGCTAGTCCTTATCTGTTAATAATTCTTTTAAGATAAGATAAAAAGAAAAATTAAAGTAATATGCATATTTTGCCAACACTGGCGCATCCGGCAGTAACTTAGGTATAAAAGTGGAGAGCCAAGTACTATATAATTAATGTACATGATAGGCTATTATGTCCTGAATAACACGGCAATAAGGAACTAAGACGTTTGCTAATAAATTAGAGTTGAGAGAATTGAATTTTCTAACGAAGTGGCATATTTATAAATTTATATAAAAAATTTTAAACAAATTTTATGCCAAAAATGTTTCAGAAAAAAATAAATAAAGTAAGAAAATGTTATAAAAAGTTTCATAGTAGACATATTGAAAAACCTGAAGTGGGTGCATTTTCGCTCCTATATCCAGTTTCCACCCTATAATTTAATAGCACTCCGGGGTTCTGCATCTTAAATGAGCCATTGGCTGATTCCTGCAATTAAAACCCGTGAATGTCTTAGTTTTCTTCTATATGACATAATCAATAGCCTAGTATGCAGATCGAGCAGTTGATAAGAAACATTTGAATGTTATAAATGAACATTTCAGTTTTGAAATGTTCATATGACATTTAAATTTCTTTAAATTACTTTTTATATATTAAAACAGTAACAGATTTAGCATCTATGTCAATTAATTTAAAATATATCTACAAACATAATAAATAATAAGTTAAATCTGCCTTACACTAAATAGTTAAGCTCCTCACTAATGAACACACTTGTATTTATCTAAGCATTTTACGTTATAATCCCGACTAATTGGAAATATAAACAAAATTAAAAGGAGGAATAGAGTTGCTGGGGCTCTTATATTAATAATTCAAACTGTTGGCGAACGTGCCGCTAATAAAAGATTATCAGCGGTTATTAGAACGGAAACTTAATTAAGAGCACCAGCCCGTATTTTTGCTTTTATGATATTTACTCGTATTTTAGTACGAACTTTTATGGTCATTGTATTAGTTACACATAGTAGCTTTAGTTAATGCACTTAGTTTTTTAAGGCCCCATCTGCTACCGGCGGCGGATTTTCTTTGTCTATTTTATTTCGGTGAAATAAGAAATACGTCTCAGGTAATATGTCTTGAAACCATATCCTATATATCTCTCACTTACGTAGTGAGATGTACCACAGAAATGCGGACAAATCTGGACAAATACTTTTTGTTTAATAGTGACTGCATAAAATCAGTAGGTATGTATAAGATTACTTGATTGTTAACTTGTCCTACCACAATCCAAAGTTTACAAAACAAATCTCTTAAAATCGTCCTAGCCCTATGGCTATATGGCAGTCATTCATTCATTAAACATACACCCCAAGGATACAAAGTATTGATAAGATTAAGTTTTAAATCAGACCACCCGGCAAAAATACCTACACAAGGAAAATGCACCACGGAGTAGCCTATATAGGTAATGTTATACCTACCTACGTAACGCATAACGTAAGTTAAGACCGTCTGATCGTTAAGTTATCTGATACTTGGTATTTAGATATATTGTACATTCAATGGGCCCTTTCCCTTACACAGTTCACCTATATATCTCATCAGTTCCTTCAAAGACGGATAAGCTCCAATCAGCTTTCACTTCCACGACAAAATGAACGGGGGTTGTATGAGGGGTTTCTTCTTGAAACTGTCCAAACCTCGACTGTTTATGGTCGACTAAAGATTAAAATCGGGTGTTTATAGTCGACTAGCGACACCAACAACTTAATTCGAGCAAAGGGAATCTATTTCATCCACTCCATAATTAGCATCAAATTGACCCTAGTTAATTCGGCTAAGAGCTAATAAGTTAATTTATTAAGTGACCTTAATCTACTGAAAGTGTCTTAACTATATACTGCCTACTTCAAAAAGCACTACTAATTATAAATATTTCCATTTGAACTAGATATTAGAAATATATTAAATATATGAAATATTTAGCAACGAAATATAAGCACATCAAAATTATCGCACCAGTAAAAAATTGAAAGTGTACCTTATGACAACAAATAAAAGAGGGTACTAACTCGATGGACACTTTCCGGTAATTTTTTTGGTTTTTGATGTTTTGTTTCTTTTGGTTTTCTCTGATTAAAATATATTCATTTATCAATAGAAAGTTAAAATAAATTGAAAGTCCTATAATAAGTGACATGTGATTGGCAGCGTTCCAAAGGGTTCTAACGGTGACGCGAACTTAAATAAATAAATATAATAAAATATAAATAATAAAAAAATATTTTCCGCGTTTTCAGCTGCATGTCGTTGAAAAGAATGAAAGTTTGTATCGTAAAACCCATATAATCTTGAGGTAATTATTATAATAGAGGAAAACACAAAAGTTTTATGCAAATGTAAAAAGAAGTTGAAAATGCAATTTAACATGTGACCGGAAAGCATCCAGCGAACTAGTACCTATTTTTCTTTGTTCTCATGAGGTACACTTTGACTCCTTCAGGGACCTGGTGAAATCAGAGAAAATGAATTGTTATCATCTCCCGGTCCATAAATGTCAATAACATATAATGTCAAGGTTTTCTGCAATACCAAAAGAAGGAGGTACACGTATTTTTGCAATGATGCCCTCACTAATTCGATGCGATTTAAATCGGGCCGATACGGAGGAAGTCCTAAAACGGAATTACCGCTATCGGACAATATTCTGTCTATTTTGTATCGAGATATAAAAACTTTAATTGGCCTGTATAAATACATTTTTAACATATTAATTTGTTCAAGGTCCCCAGATTTGAACATCTGAGTAACCTTTTTAGCACCACTAAATGTAGATTTCGTAATCTAGAAGTTCAAAAATAATTAATACATGATCACATTTTATATCCTCGTTGATTGGTTCTTAAGATATATTTGGACCTAAAGAAATCACGGCCGCCATTTGCTGACGGCCGCTGACCATTTGCACGGCCTCCATTTTGTTGACGAGTTGTTATAACACAGTTCACCTAAATTTTGGCGTTCTACTCACTGTAGAATGAATGGTGGAATAGCGACATGCTCCGCCAGGACCATAATATAAAGAAGGTTATATAAAATAATAAAATAAATTAAAGAACTATATACAATATTATATGTCATTTAAAATCAGAATGCCAAATAAAGCTTACCCAGAACAAACCTGGTGATCTATTTCAGGCCAACTGAGTCTTCGGTAACAAAAAGTCGGTGGTCGCTCGGGGGTCGCTTTTGGCGACCTTTGTCTGAAGGAGCCCGGTCGACGAACCGGTGGAGCGGGTACAAGGCACTCTAAGGTGCTTCTTCTACGTTGCACGAGTGCACTAGCTCCTGGGGCTGGTACGACTTTGGGGAAACCGGGTGTGTTACTATCTCCAGAATTACTCCTGGAACCTGTAGGAGCAGCTGTAGCTGATTCGGCTGTGTCCGATCTGCTAAGAGAGAATCTGTGAAAATAAATATGATTCAGATTATAATAATATATAATAATATTATAATAATATTGTAATAATATTATAATAATATTGCTATATAACATAGCAACAACATAACAAAGTAAGAAAATAGCTCTAATATAATCCGCAAAGCGCATTGAGTCATAATGTATCTACCTACAAATTAAACAAACTAGATCGTATGCAACAGACAAAGAAGCTGCAGACACCGCGTTGTCTAATCGGCTGATTGGCGAAGCCGTATTTTATTAATAACTAAATTAAAAATCGCCAGAAAAATCTAATGAAAATAATAGTTTAGACATATGATATTATGATTTATCAAATATAAAAACTTAAATATCAAGCTAGTTCTAATTATCAATAAATATGTATTAAACATCTCCGAAAGCGGGTCCATTAAATATCTCCGAGTCCAGGATTTTAATCTCGAAGAAGCACACACTAGTGGAACGTAGACTGACCAAAACAAAATGGTAATATACGTCCGTAGTTAAAATAAAGTGTATTTAACTATTCAAAGATTGCAAAATTAACACCTTGTTTTATACATTGTACAAGTACATTGTTTTATAATACAATCCATGGTGAGAATATAAAAAAGCATTAATAACAGGTAATTGTTTGACAGTTGACTACAATGTTTAAGGAAATACTTGTAACTTAGGAAGTGTGTTTTGTTTCTGTCAAGGCACTTCCTCAACAACAGATAATAATGCAGGAGAGTTCGTAAAATGCACTGAAAACAGGTAGCCACGTTGTAGTTTCTCTCTGAGAAAAGTTTAGCAAAATTCTAATTAATTATTGAAATTTGGTCATGATATTAATTACACGTGTTTCAAAGAGATTATTTAAAGAATATTAATGACTATGTAAATACTAGCGATTATGTAAAGAATATTAGTGACACGAACAGTGGTTTACCCAAGTAGTAATTAATAGGTCTAGCGTATCCTATTAGGCCTAGGATAGCCATTGCAGCAGTAATGTAGGTCTAAAACGACTCATTTTTGCCCTTTTGATTTTTTTTCGACGGAAGTGACCTCAGATTTGGTATTTTAAATGGATCACCATTTATGTTATTGCATTTTTGGAATACTGAGAACATTCTGAGTGCGATAGAACTATTTTGGGAACTTTTTAAGCCCACATATATTTTTTAGAACCCATCTCATTTTTGAATCTAGGGTACCACGATTGGTCTAATTTGGATCAAACGAATTGGTATAGCGCCCAAAAAGATAGATCGACAAAAAAAACATAAAAATGACGTCTTGGCTTGCAGTCAAATGTTGACCAAATCACTTTTTGTCTATTTTGACTATTTTGCCAAAATATATTTGCCAAAAAGGAACTTCGGCAAGTTCATTTCCAACAGGATGGGGCATCGCCCACACAATACCCGAATTGTAATAATTATTTTTTTGGGAAATAGATTTGGAGAGCAGTGGATAGGAACTTACGGCCCAATTCAGTGGCCAGCAAGATCCCCCGACTTGACAGTCCTGGATATTTTCTTACGGTTTTATCTCAATGGAAAAGTCTACTCCAGATGTCCGACAACTGGCCAAAGCCACTGGCTGTCGGGGCCAAAATAGTAAACACATTGAACATTTATTTTATGCTTAGAAGAGTTTGTTCCTTCCATGGCTAGTGTGATAAATATGATAAATCGGATAAATAGTAATCATCGAATAGTGTTGTATTCGATG
>CAXKVY010012945.1:22500-31682 GCA_964058915.1 Tetropium fuscum
ATATATATATATACGTGGTTTCTTCTTAATTCTCTCAAGAACTCATAATAAATTCACCCTCTGTAAGTATCTTTCACAGCTAAAGCCTAATCATACATTAAAATATTAAAAATAATTAAGGACGGGAAATAAAGAACAGAATGCTGTTAAATTATGTACCATTTTTAGCGAAAGCAATAACAGACGGGGAAAAGAATGTTTGTAATCTGAATTTATCCTCTTCAGATCTTGTTCTACTAACAACAGGGAGTAATAAATCCTGTGGAGAAAAAGATACGTCCCTGTTAAATAAACATCTCATTACTAAGACTATATTATTGTGACTTGGCAGGATTTTTCGTGCTGCTCCTTCCAAGTTCGTTGGTATTTAGTCGGTGTATATTTAACAATTGCCACTGCGCTCAATAAATACACGAAGTATTTAATACTATTCAATTAATCTTCATTTACAGTAACATGATGTACTTATAGAGGGAAATGTTGAAAGCTTATTACAAAATTAGTGTAATACTTATTCTTACTACTTATGGTCAAATTATTAACATTTTTTTCTACCCTTGACTTGTGATAAACGAAACTTACGTACTTTCAACAAACTAGCATAAAGAGATAAATGCAACAGAATATTTTAACTATTTGGGAATATGTATCGATTTTCATTTGATATAGGACAGGTAAATAAATAATGTTAGATACTAATACACTAGCGATCAGTACTATTTAAATTTGAGACACATATTTGATCAGATAAAAATGATGTATTATTTGTTAATTGAATATCTACTTTCATATGTATATGAAATTCCTATTCGTTTACGAGATATGTTCAATGGATAACCTTTCGTGAAACACCCTCTAATATAAATAAGAACAAATAAAGACACATATTATTAGATTTACAATACTTGAACACGTGAGCGCTTTGGACATATTAGTGACAGCTATACCTACTGATCTGAAAACCCAGTACCTAATACATGATGAGGATTCTCTTTAATAATAGTGAAATTCCTTGAAGCCATATATCTCCAATAAGTCATATTTCACATAGTCCCCTTTGAATGACATCATACACAACGGAGTAATATTCACAAGCTACGGTCGGTTAATTTTTAAAGGAAATGTATATTTGAACCCTGTTATCAAAGGAACGTTTTCGGAAGTCATGCTGCAATATTTAGTATAGCTTATTGTTAAGTGATCCATTAGGTAATGCCTCTTGACAAATAGAAGACCATATTTGTAATTAAGCTGTTCTGGCAATTCAATACTAGATAGCAATATTTCATCTCATTTCATATACATAAAGCTTTCGAATTTCTGACACAAACATACACATACTTAGTAGTAGTAGTAGCTTAGTAATTCCAACAAATTCACTGCTATAATGCCGTGTACCTTGGGAAATATTCCAGTAATATAAAATAAATTATACTAAAAAATAAACAAGAATATATATGATATACCTACACCAAAGGCCATAAAATATACAATGAACGTGTTATAATATGTAATATTTAATACGTACAGTATGTATGTATGTATATAATAATAATAATAATAATATGTCTTTATTTCTTGCTAAGAGAAAAATAAATATATATATATATATATATATATATATATATATATATATATATATATATATATATATATATATATATATATATATATATATATATATATATATATATATACATATATATATATATATATATATATATATATATATATATATATATATATATATATATATATATATATATATATATATATATATATATATATATATATAAGAGAGATGGCGATATTCAACATTGTTGCTCTTCCATACAACCATCTCAAGTAAACTAAATAAAAATTAGCGTACTATACGAAATATACAACACCAAAAAGTCAACATAGGTGAATACAAATATAAATAATAATAATAATAATAATATTAATAATACAGCACAGGGATAAGCCATTGCACGGAGTCTACTATAGAAATATAGAAGACTTAGGCTTATCCCAAAAGCTGACCTTTAGCTTTTTGAGTTCAGCTGGGCTGAAGTCAGAGACCGAAGGTTTTATATTAGCTTGCCAAGATGGTGTATTAAATACCCTGGTCTACCGAAGCCGCGTGATGGGTATAGAAGTGCCTGACGTCAGCTGCAGAGCATGTCGTCGGGCCCCAGAGACCATTATGCATTTGCTGTCAGCTTGTCCAGCATATGCGGTCTCTGCCTATATCCATCGACATAACGCGGCATTACGAGTGCTGTATTACCACCTACGGCACTCGTACGGTATAGATCAGACACCGGTGTTGCCCTATGCTCCGGGGGATATTGAGTCCGTTGTGGGGAATGAGAGGTCCCGGTTATACTGGAACTATTCATTCCCCACCGTCAGGCGGATACAAGCCAATAAGCCTGACATAGTCCTCCTCGACCACCAACTCAAGACGATGTTCGTTATTGAGTTTTCGGCTCCGGCCGAAAAGAACATTGTCTTGAAAGAGGAGGAGAAACGGACAAAATATCGAGATTTACTCTCTGAACTCCGCAGGCTGTACCCGGGTTATTCTGTTAAAATTGTGGTTCTTATTATTGGCTCTCTCGGAGGTATGCGACAATCATTGCTCTCAGAATTAAGAACCATCCCAGCATGCCGTCAATCGGCAGAAGTCATCGCTAGGAAGATGCAGAAGGCCGTCATACTTGGCTCGTTGCGTCTACTCAGGACACATGAATTGCGACCTCAATGACCGCTTACCCCGCGGACGTGGGGAGCGGTCGTTTAGTAACGAGGCTGGAGGGACTCTCTGGGCTAGTCGGAGGCCAGGGGGGACTTACCAGCACCAAATAATAATAATAATAATAATAATAATAATGGGTCGGAGTGTAGTGGTTTCACTTCCACTACAGCACTTTATATTAGGCACCTCCTTTTTACTTGAGTATTTTTCTTAAAACTGTATGCTCTGAGTTACTAAGATTTATTACTCTGTTCTCATTTTAACATTTATCGGGGACCGCACGCCTGCAGCAGATGTTGAGCACTCCCATTTCTCAGGTAGACTGCCACAGTCCGCCCAAGCCTGCATAGGTCACCCATCCAAGCGCCCGCCATCGCCCGCCTTGCTTAACTCGGAAGATGGAAATATCGGCCAAGTCTTGCGGCTAGGCGGTCCCCTGTTAATACGTATAGTTTTTCAATCTCAATTTAAAATATATAAATTCAGCGTCTGTACCAGGGATATCCATTGCTAGGCTATCGATGTAACTTATTCCTTCGTATATGAGATGCAGTCTAGCGCATATACAATTGCGTCTAGCGATATACAGGCTGATGTTCTGAATGACCAGTTGTGAAACGAAAAAGTGCTAGCTTTACGAGATTGTTTTCGTGGAACTGGGCAGGGCTGTACGTTTGTTTTACTTGCGCGGTGGTTTTCTCCTAATAATAGAAATGTAAGTGTTATTTGTGTTATAATGACTTAAAATAATATTTATTAACTATTAATTGCTTTTTGGAGACCACTTGAGGTATCGCTCCATGTCGATCAAATCAGGGGGGCGTTTAGGAAACAAAATATACACAAGAAAGGGATAGAGTCATGTGTGTATAAAAAGAAACCGGTGTAAAACAAAGTAGAATTATTATAAGCAAATTATAAATGTCGTAAACCATGCTTTGCTAACAGAAAAGGTACAAAGTTGATTCATAACATTCATCAACTTGTACTTTATAATTACCATGTACTCCTGATTTTATTTAAAGGCATTTTAAGCCGCGCTGTTGTTTTTAAATTGATATTAGAAAAATTAAACTCACTTCTGATTCATTGGGTATCATTTATTTTAGATCAATGCCACTCAATTTGTGCCACTCACTTGCACATAGGCGCTTGCACGTGCGGTAGAAGTTGCCATAGGTAGAAAGTACAGTATATGCTGTAGGACTGTTATCGAGCTACATACTCATAAATAGCGCATGCAGTAATATCCACACTTTTCTGCGATCTACCTTTCCAATAAATATTAGTTGCCTATATGTTTCCCGTCAAAGAAAAGGCGTAGCTTGCAGATAATTGCGGCTAATGATGTTCGCGGAATCAAGAGCAAGTAAATGGCCTCGAATCGAGTCATATTAAGCGAAACTTCCTTTCCTTTCCATTTAATAGAAGTAATCGGCAAAGGAGCAAACGTCCAATTAAATTTAGCTTTTAGGAATATAGTATTGTATAAGTGGAACCTTCTGTATGTTTCTATGGAGCATAGTAATTTAATTGTTTCGAACGGAATTTAATGGAGTAGGTGTAGTAGTACCTTTTCCTGTTCCAGTTCAAATGTAGAAATTACAAGTATACATAAATGTGGGAGGATATGAGAGAAGCACAATTACAAATTGATCAATAATCAATTTATGGAGTCTTGAGTTATATGAATTTGATTATTTTTATTATATATATATATATATATATATATATATATATATATATATATATATATATATATATATATATATATATATATATATATATATATATATATATATATATATATATATATATATATATATATATATATATATATATATCAGCCCTTTCGGCTCTCAGTATAATGCATAGTGAGGCTCAGACGGGGTATTGGATTTACCTGTATATTTGAAACTGCTCTATTAAAAACGTAGTAAATATATTTAGTTTCATTTTCATCACTAAATATCAATGACAAAACAAACATACGTCATTACGTGAAAAATATACCACATATTTCTTTGCATATATGTGCCGTATATTTTACTTAAAATGGCATGGCAAATGTATCGTTATTAGGCATCCGGGGTGACCATAAATATTAGGAGGTTTTAGTTTAGATAGCAGATAAACTACAATTCACTTGCTGTCAATAGAACGTGTCTAAGTAGTTTCGGAGTTGAAGGTATAGTAGCGGCACGAATTACCCAAATTAATGCTGTCAGTGGGTGACGTTTTAAGCGGGTTAAGAGGTTAGTCTGCAAGGAGAGACATTGGGTTATTATTACTGTATCTTAAATTAGCAAATACAAATTGCAAGTACCTAATAACAAATGACTTGATTTTTAGAATAAAGTAAATATTATCTAAATGATTTTTTATCAAATGGAAATTATATATTTAACTTAAAATATACACTAAAAATAGCTAATAATACCGACAAGCGAATGATTTATAAGAGTGACAACAAAATCATAGAAATAAACATTACATGACTGAAGGGATTCGATTTAAGAGTTCACGTTCACGACTCTCAACAAAAATCGTTAAACTAATGACACTCAAAAAAGAAAGATACTAAATATCAATACATATCTAAATAAATACGGATACATATATAACATCACAATAAATGGCTACATATGTGAAGCGAACTATTTAAATCTGTTCAATAATTTTAGAAATCGTCTTTCTTCCAGCTAGTTATAATATTAGTTATAATATTAAATAATATAGTTATAATATTATATGCATACCTTAAACTATTTTGCTGCTGTTCGAATTGAAAAAGACAGAAGTAGTAAAGGAATGATAGTTCTAGAACGCACCCCCGCCGTCGCCACATCACCCATTACCCCCACCACTCACTCATATGACGGGAGCGGTGGGGAGTATTCTGGAATTCTCATTCCTATACTACTGAGAGATTTTGGGTTGGGAATGATTTTTCTTTATAAATATTGGCTCAGATGGAAATTGGAAATCCAATGGCTATCCCGTATTTGTTAGATAGATGAGACCCATTTCTCTCTTAATGGTGAACTCAATATTTAAAATCTGTGAGAAATGACTTCGCTAACGACACAGTTAGCAAAGTTATTTCTAACTACAATGTCGTTTAATTTTAACTTTCTATTACTTTACCATGCTATAATATTCCGAATGATGCCTGAAACAACTGAGAAGTCTAGCCATAGGGTATGAATGTGGTATTTGGCTCCCTAAGGAGTAATTCAATTATCAGTTTATGTTTTGGTCAGTAATGCTTTTCATATGAATCTTAAAGCTCGTTAGTATCACATAAAGAGATATAACGCTTGATATGAATTTGGTCCGCACATATTTATAGAGGCATAAAAAGTGCCGAATGGGATTTTGGTCAATATCTTCAAGTTCGCCTTTATTTTTTATTATTATATTTTAAGAGCGGACAGCAATTTTGTGAAGGTGAATTTGCGTGAACCTAATATGTATTTCAAATTTACCTGAACTTAAAGTAATAAATCAAAAGGATAATAAAGTGGTTATAGATGATTTCGTTGGAATCGTGAAGACAAATTTTACTTATAGTCCAGGCGATCGATGTTAAAAAGTACAGTAATGTGACAAATGGACACGTCAGAGGAACTTCTTCTTTGTAGAAGAAGTTCATGGTGCATATAAATATTGGAACAGCTACTAAATTTGTCAGTAGTCCCCTGAAGATTATTTCAGATACTTAGCAATCAGATACTTAGCGTCGTCGTAAACTATAAACTACTAGTAAACTACATTCAAGACATATAGCTATGTTCCCGGTCCTGAAATCCTGAACACATCTGGAATTAATACGGAATTTATCCCGAACATTTCAAATGCGCATGCCATATTCTGAATCAACCCTAGATTTTTCATAGTCCACGAACATTTTATGTGCATATTCTCTGTTCAGTTCTCTTGGTGTTCTGTGTCATTCCATAGAGTTTACGTTTTTAGTAGTTTCCTCTCATTTGTGGTGTTTTTATTTGAATCATGGATAAGCCATTTGAATCAAGGGACGTGGATGGAATATTATACAAACTGAGTTTTTAAAATAAAATTTTAGTTTCACGTTATATTTATACCAGGAATAGTCATGGCTGAAGAAGGTACGTTGTTTAATAAGTTGTAATTTGCTGATAAACCTAAAGAATGTACCTATTTTTAGCTTTAATTCGTAGTACCAGTACTAGCAGCACAATGGAGGTAGTTGAAGATGTTAAGCCGTTCAAATGGAGCCATGGTAATACCTTAATGGTTTCAGATTTATATAAGCATTACAGACATAGGGCGGTTCCTTAAAAATTAAAAATTTAAAAAAAAATTCGAGTAAATAGCGGCTGATATGCATCGTGAACCAAAAAAAAATAATATCTCGAGAAAATTGCGAAAATCGCTGGAAGCATTTGGAAAGAATCTATAACAAATATATTGAAAATAATAATAAAACGGATCGAGGAAGAAAAGATTTTGAGTACCCTGCGATATTAGATGACATCTTAGTCTCAAAAAAATATATGTATCCAGCTCTCCTTCTTTCGGCAGTGGTAGTTGTGCCAATGACTGACATTACTGACAAAGATAATGTACCAAGCGTGGAAGAAAAAACTACGCAACCATCTGTCATTGAAAAATAAAGCCTTACAAAACTAAAGGGTCAACATATAGAAAAAAAATTTTGAAAGCCACCATGCTCGCAGATATTATTGTTTTTAAAGTTACTTGCCTACTTCCTACTTAATTTGTGATTATATGTTCAGTGTAAAATACATTTTTTGTTATTTAAACTTTAGTTATTTATTTATTTCTATTAATAAAGAAATTAATATTTATGCTTTATGCTTCTGGAACACAGAATTTATAATCCCGAACTTACATTTCTCGGCACCGTGAACCAACGGAACCAATCAACTTCATACTGCGCATGAATCTGATGTCTGAAATAGTTCGGAATCGTCAGACTGTTTAATTATTAACTCTTAATTCAAATTAAGATTATTAATTAAACCATTCACCAAAATTACTGGATGCTTGAATGGAAATAAGCCTTGCCTGCCTTTTCCAAAAATTCTTATTTTGGTGATTTATATGTTATTGACACATATACTGTAGAGAGTGGAAGACATACCTTTTGTTCTCTTATTCTTGTTTCTCATAGGTTCTAAGGATTTGGAAGATAATATCTTATTAAATTTGTAAGGTGCCTGAATTTAGGTATATGGATTTAAATTAAGCTGAGATAAGGAAATCCGGTAATTGCTCCGAATTGCGCTGACTTGTTAAGTGCTTTAATAAGTACCTTCCGTAATTCACATGAAATGTAGCCATTTTCTGCTTATTAAGTAATAAGAGAGGGTCGGGTAGCTTGACAAAGGACTAAAAGAATGTCTAATACCCCAACAGGAAAACGTAATAAGTATTCTCTGAAATTACATGTAACTATACTAAACCCGAAGTCATACAATATATTTCGGTATATTTATATAAATTAATTATTTCTTTTGATATAGAATCAAAAAAGTTTTATTGCCACACAAGCTAGCATTTTCGATTTCATTGCTCTCTATATAATTATGAATTCTGTTATATAGGTAATCCAACATTTTCTAATTGTTTCAAAATTTTTCTTTTACCATTAGGTTATTTAAAATGTGCAAAAAAGCACAGAAAAGGTAAGTAAGGAACAATTTTACGTTAAATGGATTTTATCCATCTGTTTACTAGTCACCTAAATATAATAAAATTACAGTGCTATTAAATTGAGTGGTGCATTGAGAACGGGGTGAATGGGGAGGTTTTTTAATTTTTTTAATATAACGAAAACGAAGTGGAAATAAAAAAAATCAAAGTACTTCTTCATAGGAAATTAAATTTCCCAATAGCTTATAGCTTTTTACAACTTTTTTTTATATTTTTCTTTTTATTATTAACGAATTATTTTATTTTTCACGGATAATACGCTATTTCAGGGTATTTGAGAGATAGTCAACATGTTTTCTAAGTTAGAAAATTTTATAATTTTTGCAATTAAAACGGATTAGGGAGGTAATATAAGTACGGAGGTAAGGAGGTTATATAGGTACAGAGAAGCAATTTTTTAAATTCTTTGCATTTAACGCTAACTTTAAGCTTATATCTCTTCGAGAAAATTACAGGCCATAAATTGAAGATTTAACCATAAAAATAAACAGTTTTGAGATAGCTAATGTGATTTTATCATTTTAAATTTAAGAAATGGTAAAGGTTTTAAGTAAAAAAATAAAATTTATATTTTTTCCATTTTTTACCGTGTATAATTCATAAAAGGATAAATCCATAATTGTTTCGTTAATTTTACAATTGTTTAGAAATATTAAAGAAAGGAGTTATTAACCAGATTAAGCAGAAAGTTAAGTAGTTATTAACCAAATCCATAAAC